>JAQPPZ010003868.1:0-12268 GCA_028583015.1 Wollemia nobilis
GTAAGTATTCATAAATTTAAGGTTAATTAAACCCTAAACCCTAAATCCTAAATAGTAAACCCTAAACCCTTAATTAATTATGAAGATAGGGGTATGAAATGAGGGGTATGGAGATAGGGGTATGAAGTGAGGGGTATGAAGATAAGGGTATGAAGTGAGGGTTATGAAGATAGAGGTATGAAGATAGGGGTATAAAGTGAGGGGTATGAAGTGAGAGGTATGAAGATAGGGGTATTATTTTTGAAAAATTAGGGTTTGTTAAGTATTCAATTAAATAGGGGATTAGGACCTTATTTTATTAAATAAGTGGTTTTTGTAAGTATTCATGAAGTTAAGGTAATGAAACCCTAAACCCTAAACCCTTAATTGATTATGAAGATAGGGGTATGAAGATAGGTGTATGAAGTGAGGGGTATGAAGATAGGGGTATAAATATAGGGATGTGAATTGAGGGGTATGAAGTGAGGGATATGAAGTAAGGGTTATGAAGATAGGGGTATGAAGATAGGGGTATGAAGTGAGGGGTATAAAGAGAAGGGTATAAAGATAGGTGTATTGTTTTTGAAAAATTAGGGTTTGGTAAGTATTCAATTAGATAGGAATTTGGGACCTTAATTGATTAAAGAAGTGGTTTTTATAAGTATTCATGAAGTTAGGGGTAATTAAACCCTAAACCCTAAATGCTAAAACATAAACCCAAAACCCTAAACCCTAAACCCTTAATTGATTATAAATATAGGGGTATGAAGTGAGGGGTATAAAGATAGGGGTATGAATTAAGGAGTGTGAAGTAAGGGGTATGAAGATAGTGGTATGAAGTGAGGGGTATGAAGATAGGGATATAAAGATAGGGGTATGAAGATAAGGGTATGAATTTAGGGGTAATAAGTGAGTGGTATGAAGATATGGGTATGAAGGGAGGGGTATGATGTAAGGGGTATGAAGATAGGGGTATTTTTTTTGAAAAATTAGGGTTTGGTATGTATTTAATTAGATAGGGATTTGGGGCCTTAATTGATTAAAGAAGTGGTTTTTTAAGTATTAATGAAGGTAGGGGTAATTAAACCCTAAACCTTAAAATCTAAACCATAAACCCCATACCCTAAACCCTAAAACCTTAATTGATTATGAATATAGGGTTATGAAGTGAGGGGTATAAAGATAAAGATATGAAGTGAGGAGTATCAAGATAGCAGTATGAAATGAAGGGTCTAAAAATAAGGATATCAAGATAGGGGTATGAAGACATGGCTAAAAAGTGAGGGGTATGCAATGAGTGGTATGAATATAGGGGTATGAAGGGAGTGGTGTGAAGTGAGGGGTATGAAGATAAGGGTATTTTTTTGAAATATTAGGGTTTGGTAAGTATTAAATTAGATAGTTTTTTTGGTCCTTAATTGATTAAATAAGTGGTTTTTGTAAGTATTTATGAAGTTAGGGGTAATTGAAACCTAAACCCTAAACCCTAAACCCTAAACCCCAAATCGTAAAAATTAAACCCTTAATTTATTATGAAGATAGGGGGATGAAGTGAGGATCAAGATACAAATATGAAGATAGGGGTATGAAGTGAGGGGTATGAATATAGAGGAATGAATTGAGGGATATGAAGATAGGGGTATGAAGGAAGTGGTGTGAAGTGAGGGGTATGAAGATAAGGGTATTTTTTTGAAAAAATAGTGTTTGGTAAGTATTAAATTAGATAGGTTTTTGGGTCCTTAATTGATTAAATAAGTGGTTTTTATAAGTATTTATGAAGTTAGGGGTAATTGAAACCTAAACCCTAAACCATAAACCCCAAACCCTAAAACCTAAACCCTTAATTGATTATGAAGATAGAGGGATGAAGTGAGGTGTATCAAGATACAAATATGAAGATAGGGGTATGAAGTGAGGGGCATGAAGATAGAGGAATGAATTGAGGGATATGAAGATAGGGGTATGAAGTGAGGGTATGCAGATAGGGATATGAATATAGGGTTATGAAGTGATGGGTATGAATATAGGGGTATGAAGTGATGGGTATGAAGATACGGGTATGAATATAGGGGTATAAGATAGGGGTATTTTGTTTTAAAAACTTAGAGTTCAATAAGTATTCAATTATATTGAGGTTTGGGACCTTAATTTATTAAAGAAGTGATTTTTGTAAGTATTCATAAATTTAAGGTTAATTAAACCCTAAATCCTAAATAGTAAACCCTAAAACCTTAATTAATTATGAATATAGGGTATAAAATGAGTGGCATGAAGATAGGGGTATGAAGTGAGGGGTATGAAGTGAGGGTTATGAAGATAGAGGTATGAAGATAGGGGTATGAAGTGAGGGGTATGAAGATAGGGGTAATTTTTTATTTAAATTAGGGTTTGGTAAGTATTCAATTATATAGGGGATTAGGACCTTATTTTATTAAATAAGTGGTTTTTGTAAGTATTCATGAAGTTAAGGTAATCAAACCCTAAATCCTAAACCCTTAATTGATTATGAATATAGGGGTATGAAGATAGGTGTATGAAGTGAGGGGTATGAAAATTGGGGTATAAATATAGGGATGTGAATTGAGGGGTATGAAGTGATGGATATGAAATGATGGTTATGAATATAGGGTTATGAAGTGAGGGGTATAAAATGAAGGGTATGAATATAGGTGTATTGTTTTTGAAAAATTAGGGTTTGTAAGTTTTCAATTAGATATGAATTTGGGACCTTAATTGATTAAAGAAGTGGTTTTTATAAGTATTCATGAAGTTAGGGGTAATTAAACCCTAAACCCTAAATTCTAAAACATAAACCCAAAACCCTAAACCCTAAACCCTTAATTGATTATAAATATAGGGGTATGAAGTGAGGGGTATATAGACAAGGACATGAAGTAAGGAGTATGAAGTGAGGGGTATGAAGATAGTGGTATGAAGTGAGGGGTATGAATATAGGGATATCAAGATAGGGGTATGAATTTATGAGTAAGAAGTGAGTGGTATGAAGATAGGGGTATGAAGGGATGGGTATGAAGTAAGGGGTATGAAGATAGGGGTATTTTTTTGAAAAATTAGGGTTTGGTAAGTATTCAATTAAATAGTTTTTTGGGTCCTTAATTGATTAAAGAAGTGGTTTAATTAAGTATTCATGAAGTTAGGGGTAATTGAACCCTAAACCCTAAACCCCAAACCCTAAACCCTAAATCGTAAATCCTTAATTGATTATGAAGATAGGGGTATGAAGTGAGGGGTATGAAGATAGGGATATGAAGATAGGGGTATGAAGTGAGGGGTATGAAGATAGAGGTATGAATTTAGGGGTATGAAGTGAGGGGTATGAATATAGGGGTATGAATATAAGAGTATGAAGATAGGGGTATGAAGTGAGGGGTATGTAGATAGGGATATGAAGATAGAGGAATGAAGTGATGGGTATGAAGATAGGGGTATTATTTTTTGAAAAATTAGGGTTTGGTAAGTATTCAATTAGATAGGGTTTTGTGACCTTAATTGATTAAATAACTAGTTTTTGTAAGTATTCATGAAGTTAGAGGTAGTTAAATCCTAAACCCCAAACCCTAAAACCTAAACCCTTAATTAATTTTGAAGATCAGGGTATGAAGTGAGAGGCATGAAATGAGGGGTATGTAGATAGGGGTATGAACTGAGGGGAATAAAGATAAGGGTATGAAGTGATGGGTATAAAGATAGAGGTATGAAGTGAGGATTATGAAGATATAGATATGAAGTGAGGGGTGTGAAGATAGGGGTATGAAGTGAGGGTTATGAAGATAGGGGTATTTTTTTTTGAAAAATTAGGGTTTGGGAAGTATTCAATTAGATAGGGGTTTGGAACCTTAATTAATTAAAAAAGTTGTTTTTATAAGTATTCATGATGTTAGGGGTAATTAAACCCTAAACCCTAAACCATAAACCCCAAAACCTAAAACCTAAACCCTTAGTTGATTATGAATATAGGGGTATGAAGTGAGGAGCATGAATATAGGGGTCTAAAGATAGGGGTATGAAGTGAGGGGAATGAAGATAGGGATGTCAAGATAGAGGTATGAATTGAGGGGTAAGAAGTGAGGAGTATGAAGATAAGGGTATGAAATAAGAGGTATGAAGATAAGGGTATGATTATAGGGGTATTTTTTTTTTAAAATAGGGTTTGATAAGTATTCAATTAGATAGTTTTTTGGATCCTTAATTGATTAAAGAAGTGTTTTTTGTAAGTATTCATGAAGTTAGGGGTAATTGGACCCTAAAACCTAAACCCTAAAACCCAAAACCTAAACCCTAAACCCTTAATTGATTATGAAGATAGGGGTATGAAGTTGAGGGATATGAATATAGGGATATGAAGATAGGGGTATGAAGTTAGGGGTATGAAGATAGGGGTATTAATTGAGGGGTATGAAGTGAGGGTTATGAAGATAGGGGTATGAAAATATGGGTATGAAATGAGGGGTATGCAGATAAGGGTATGAAGTTAGGGGTATGAAGATAGGGGTATGAAGTGAGGGGTATGAAGATAAGGGTATGAAGATAGGGGTATGGAGTACGGGGTATGAATATATGGGTATGAAATGAGGAGTATGAATATAGGATTTGTTTTTAAATTAGATTTTGATAAGCATTTAGTTAGATTGGGGTTTAGTACCTTAATTCATTAAATATGTGGCTTTTGTAAGCATTCATGAAGTTAGGGGTACTTAAACCCTAAACCCTAAACCCAAACTAGTAAATCCTAAACCCTTAATTGATTATGAAGATAGGTGTATTTTTTTTGAAAAAATAGGGTTTGGTAAGTATTCAATTAGATAGGAATTTTGGACCTTAATTGATTAAAGAAGTGATTTTTATAAGTATTCATGAAGCTAGGTGTAATTAAACCATAAACCCTAAATGCTAAACCATAAACCCTAAACCCTAAACCCTTAATTGATTATGAATATAGGGATATGAAGTGAGGGCAATCCTCCAAGGGAGGTCCCAGGTTTGAATCTCCCCAAGTGTTGTAGGTGAGTTGGAGAGGAGAGGGCAATCCTCCAAGGGAGGTCCCAGGTTCGAATCTCCACCCTACAAAAAAGCTGAATTGGGTACCAAAAATCCGATTGATAATGTTGGTGCGGGTAAGGTTGGGTGCGACTCTCGGGTGACTTTGACGGTGTAGAACCCCCTATTCGTGGTCTCTTAGACCAAGGCAGCCCCATAGCAGTTTTTCGCTTAAAAAAAAAAAGTGAGGGGTATAAAGATAGGGGTATGAAGTAAGGAGTATGAAGTGAGGGATATGAAGATAGCGGTATGAAGTGAGAGGTATGAAGAATATCAACATAGGGGTATGATTATAGGGGTATAAAGTTAAGGGTAAGAAGTTAGTGGTATGAAGATAGTGGTACGAACAGAGGGGTATGAAGTAAGGGGTATGAAGATAGGGGTATTTTTTTGAAAAATTAGGGTTTGGTAAGTATTCAATTAGATAAGTGTTTGGGTCCTTAATTGATTAAAGAAGTGGTTTTTTTAAGTATTCATGAAGTTAGGGGTAATTGAACCCTAAAACCTAAACCCTAAACCCCAAACCCTAAACTCTAAATTCTAAACCCTTACTTGATTATGAAGATAGGGGTATGAAGTGAGGGGTATGAAGATAGGGATATGAAGATAGGGGTATCAAATGAGGGGTATGAAGATAGAGGTATGAATTGAGGGGTATGAAGTGAGGGGTATGAATATATGGGTATGAATATAAGGGTATGAAGATAGGGGTATGAAGTGAGGGGTATGTAGATAGGGATATGAAGATACCGGTATGAAGTGAGGGGTATGAAGATAGGGGTATTATTTTTAAAAAAATTAGGGTTTGGTAAGTATTCAATTAAATAGGATTTTGGGACATTAATTGATTAAAAAAGTGGTTTTTGTAAGTATTCATGAAGTTAGATATAGTTAAACACTAAACCCCAAACCCTAAAAACCTAAACCCTTAATTGATTATGAAGATCGGGTTATGAAGTGAGAGGCATGAAATGAGGGGTATGAAGATAGGGATATGAAGTGAGGTGTATGAAGATAGGGTTACAAAGTGAGGGGTATAAATATAGAGGTATGATGTGGGGATTATGAACATAGGGATATGAAGTGAGGGGTGTGAATATAGGGGTATGAAGATAAGGGTATGAAGTGAGGGTTATGAAGATAGGAGTATTTTTTTTGAAAAATTAGGGTTTGGTAAGTATTCAATTAGATAGGGATTTGGGACCTTAATTAATTAAAGAAGTGTTTTTTATAAGTATTCATGAAGTTAGGTGTAATTAAACCCTAAAACCATAAACCCCAAACCCTAAACCCTAAACCCTTATTTGATTATGAATATAGGGGTATGGAGTTATTGGTATGAAGATAGGGATATGAAGTGCGAGGTATGAAGTGAGAGGTATGAAGTGAGGGTTATGAAGATAGGGGTATGAAGTGAGGGGCATGAAGATAGGGGTATTTGTTTTTGAAAAATTAGGGTTTGGTAAGTATTTAATTTGATAGGGATTTGAGACCTTATTTGATTAAAGAAATGTTTTTGGATGTATTCATGAAGTTAGAGGTAATTAAACCCAAAACACTAAACCCAAAACCCTAAACCCCAAATCCTAAAACCTAAGTCTTTAATTGATTATGAAGATAGGGGTATGAAGATAGGTGTATGAAGATAGAGAAATGAAGTGAGGGATATGAAGATAGGGGTATGAAGTTAGGGGTGTGAAGATAGGGGTGTGAAGGTAGGGTTTTGAAGATAAGGGTATGAAGTGAGGGTTATGAAGATTAGGGTTTGGTATGTATTCAATTAGATAGGGATTTGGGCCTTTGATTAAAGAAGTGGCTTTTTTAAGTCTTACTGAAGGTAGGGGTAATTAAAACCTAAACCATAAATGCCATACCCTAAAACCTAAACCCTTAATTTATTATGAATATAGGGTTATGAAGTGAGGGGTATAAAGATAAAGATATGAAGTGAGGGATATGAAGATAAGGGTTTTTTTTTTGAAAATTTAGGGTTTGGTAAGTATTCAATTAAAAGGGATTTGGGGCCTTAATTGACTAAAGAAGTGGATTTTTTAAGTATTAATGAAGGTAGGGGTAATTAAACCCTAAACCTTAAAACCTAAACCATAAACCTCATACGCTAAACCCTAAAACCTTAATTGATTATGAATATAGGGTTATGAAGTGAGGGATATAAAGATAAAGATATGAAGTGAGGGATATGAAGTGAGGGTATGAAGATAAGGGTATTTTTTTTGAAAAATTAGGGTTTAGTAAGTATTCAATTAGATATGGATTTGGGGCCTTAATTGATTAAAGAAGTGGATTTTTTAAGGATTAATGAATGTAGGGGTAATTAAACCCTAAACCTTAAAACCTAAACCATAAACCCCATACCCTAAACCCTAAATCTTTAATTGATTATGAATATAGGGTTATGAAGTGAGGAGTATAAAGATAAAGATATGAAGTCATGGGTATGAAGTGAGGGGTATCAAGATAGCAGTATGAAGTGAAGGGTATAAAAATAAGGATATCAAGATAGGGGTACAAAAACATGGATATGAATTAAGGAGTATGCAGTGAGTGGTCTGAAGATAGGGGTATGAAGGGAGTGCTATGAAGTGAGGGGTATGAAGATAAAGGTATGAAGTGAGGGGTATGAATATAGAGGAATGAATTGAGGGATATGAAGATAGGGGTACGAAGTGAGGGTATGCATATAGGGATATGAAGTGAGGGGTATGAATATAGGGGTATGAAGTGAGGGGTATGAAGATATGGGTATGAAGAAGGGTATGAAGAAGGGTATGAAGATAGGGGTATTTTTTTTTGAAAACTTAGAGTTCAATAAGTATTCAATTAGATTGGGGTTTGGGACCTTAATTTATTAAAGAAGTGATTTTTGTAAGTTTTCATAAATTTAAGGTTAATTAAACCCTAAACCCTAAATCCTAAATAGTAAACCCTAAATCCTCAATTAATTATGAATATAGGGGTATAAATGAGGGATATGAAGATAGGGGTATTAAGATAAGGGTATGAAGTGAGGGTTATGAAGATAGGGGTATGAAGTGAGGGGTATGAAGTGAGAGGTATGAATATGGGATTTTTTTTTTTGAAAAATTAGGGTTTGGTAAGTATTCAATTATATAGGGGATTGGGACCTTATTTTATTAAATAAATGGTTTTTGTAAGTATTTATGAAGTTAAGGTAATCAAACCCTAAACCCTAAACCCTTAATTGATTATGAAGATAAGGGTATGAAGATAGGTGTATGAAGTGAGGGGTATGACGATAAGGGTATAAATATAGCGATGTGAATTGAGGGGAATGAAGTGAGGGATATGAAGTGAGGGTTATGAAGATAGAGATATGAATATAGGGGTATGAAGTGAGGGGTATAAATTGAAGGGTATGAAGATAGGTGTATTTTTTTGAAAAATTAAGGTTTGTTAAGCATTCAACTCGATAGGAATTTGGGACATTAATTCATTAAAGAAGTGGTTTTTATAAGTATTCATGAAGTTAGGGGTAATTAAACCCTAAAACCTAAATTCAAAACCATAAACCCCAAACCCTAAACACTAAACCCTTAATTTATTATAAATATAGGGGTATGAAGTGAGGGGTATAAATATAGGGGTATGAATTAAGGAGTATGAAGTGAGGGGTATGAATATAGCGGTATGAAGTGAGGGGTATGAAGATAGGGATATCAAGATAGGGGTATGAAGATAGGGGTATGAATTTAGGGGTAAGAAGTGAGTGGTATGAAGATAGGGGTATGAAGGGATGGGTATAAAGTAAGGGGTAAGTATTCAATTAGATAGGGATTTGGGGCCTTAATTGATTAAAGAAGTGGCCTTTTTAAGTATTAATGAAAGTAGGGGTAATTAAACCCTAAACCTTAAAACCTAAACCATAAACCCCATACCCTAAACCCTAAACCCTTAATTGATTATGAATATAGGTTTATGAAGTGAGGGGTATAAAGATAAAGATATGAAGTGAGGGGTATTAAGATAAGGGTATTTTTTTTGAAAAATTAGGTTTTAGTAAGTATTCAATTAGATAGGGATTTGGGGCCTTAATTGATTAAATAAGTGGTTTTTTTAAGTATTAATGAAGGTAGGGGTAATTAAACCCTAAACCTTAAAACCTAAACCATAAACCCCATACCCTAAACCCTAAATCCTTAATTGATTATGAATATAGGGTTATGAAGTGAGGGGTATAAAGATAAAGATATGAAGTGAGGGGTATGAAGTGAGGGGTATCAAGATAGTGGTATGAAGTGAAGGGTATAAAAATAAGGATATCAAGATAGGGGTATGAAGACATGGCTATGAAGTGAGGGGTATATAGTGAGTGGTATGAATCTATGGGTATGAAGGGAGTGGTATGAAATGAGGGGTATGAAGATAGAGGTATGAATATAAGGGTCTTTTTTTGAAAAATTAGTGTTTTGTAAGTATTAAATTAGATAGGTTTTTTGATCCTTAATTGATTAAATAAGTGGGTTTTGTAAGTATTTATGAAGTTAGGGGCAATTGAAACCTAAACCCTAAGCCCTAAACCCCAAAACCTAAAACCTAAACCCTTAATTGATTATGAATATAGGGGGATGAAGTGAG
Source organism: Wollemia nobilis (assembly GCA_028583015.1). Classification (NCBI taxonomy): domain Eukaryota; kingdom Viridiplantae; phylum Streptophyta; class Pinopsida; order Araucariales; family Araucariaceae; genus Wollemia; species Wollemia nobilis. Next base: position 9,655 of record JAQPPZ010003868.1, read on the forward strand.
GTGTATCAAGATACAAATATGAAGATAGGGGTATGAAGTGAGGGGTATGAATATAGAGTAATGAATTGAGGGATATGAATATAGGGGTATGAAGTGAGGGTATGCAGATAGGGATATGAATATAGGGGTATGAAGTGAGGGGTATCAATATAGGGGTATGAAGTGAGGGGTATGAAGATATGGGTATGAAGAAGGGTATGAAGATAGGGGTATAAGATAGGGGTATTTTTTTAAAACATAGAGTTCAATAAGTATTCAATTAGATTGGGGTTTGGGACCTTAATTTATTAAAGAAGTGATTTTTTTAAGTATTCATAAATTTAAGGTTAATTAAACCCTAAACCCTAAATCCTAAATCCTAAATTGTAAACCCTAAATCATAAGTGAGGGTTATGAAGATAAAGATATGAAGATAGGGGTATGAAGTGAGCTATATGAAGTGAGAGGTATGAAGATAAGGTAATTTTTTTTTTTAAATTAGGGTTTGGTAAGTATTCAATTATATAGGGGATTGGGACCTTATTTTATTAAATAAGTGGATTTTGTAAGTATTTATGAAGTTAAGGTAATCAAACCCTAAACCTTAAATCTCTAATTGATTATGAAGATAGGGGTATGAAGATAGGTGTATGAAGTGAAGGGTATGAAGATAGGGGTATAAATATAGGGATGCAAATTGAGGGGTATGAAGTGAGGGATATGAAGTGAGGGTTATGAAGATAGGGGTATGAAGATAGGGTATGAAGTGAGGGGTATAAAGTGAAGGGGTATGAAGTGATGGGTATGAAACCTAAACCCTAAACCCCAAACCCTAAAACCTAAACCCTTAATTTATTATGAAGATAGGGGTATGAATTGAGATGTATCAAGATACAAATATGAAGATAGAAGTATGAGGTGATGGGTATGAAGATATAGGAATGAATTGAGGGATATGAAGATAGGGGTATGAAGTGAGGGTATGTAGATAGAGATATGAATATAGGGGTATGAAGTGAGGGGTATGAATATAGGGGTATGAAGTGAGGGTATGTAGATAGGGATATGAATATAGGGGTATGCATTAAGGAGTATGAAGTGAGGGGTATGAATATAGGGGTATGAAGTGAGGGGTATGAAGATACGGGTATGAAGAAGGGTATTCAGATAGGTATATAAGATAGGGGTATTTTTTTTGAAAACTTAGAGTTCAGTAAGTATTTAATTAGATTGGGGTTTGGGACCTTAATTTATTAAAGAAGTGATTTTTGTAAGTATTCATAAATTTAAGGTTAATTAAACCCTAAACCCTAAACCCTAAATCCTAAATAGTAAACCCTAAACCCTTAATTAATTATGAATATAGGGGTATGAAATGAGGGGTATGAAGATAGGGATATGAAGTGAGGGGTATGAAGTGAGGGGTATGATGATAAGGGTATGAAGTGAGGGTTATGAAGATAGAGGTATGAAGATAGGGGTATTAAGTGAGGGGTATGAAGTGAGAGGTATGAATATAGGGGTATTTTTTTTGGAAAATTAGGGTTTGGTAAGTATTCAATTATATAGGGGATTGGGACCTTATTTTATTAAATAAGTGGTTTTTGTAAGTTTTCATGAAGCTAAGGTAATCAAACCCTAAACCCTAAACCCTTAATTGATTATGAAGATAGGGGTATGAAGATAGGTGTATGAAGTGAGGGGTATGAAGATAGGGGTATAAATATAGGGATGTGAATTGAGGGGCATAAAGTGAGGGATATGAAGTGAGGGTTATGAATATAGGGGTATGAAGATAGGGGTATGAAGTGAGGGGTATAAATTGAAGGGTATGCAGATAAGTGTATTTTTTTGAAAAATTAGGGTTTGGTAAGTATTCAATTAGATAGGAATTTCGGACCTTAATTTATTAAATAAGTGGTTTCTATAAGTACTGATGAAGTTAGGGTTCATTAAACCTAAAACCCTAAATGCTAAACCATAAACCACAAACCATAAACCCTAAACCCTAATTGATTATAAATATAGGGGTATGAAGTGAGGGGTATAAAGATAAGGGTATGATGTAAGGAGTATGAAGTGAGGGGTATGAAGATAGTGGTATGAAGTGAGGGGTATGAAGATAGGGACATAAAGATAGGGGTATGAATTTAGGGGTAAGAAGTGAGTGGTATGAAGATAGGGGTATGAAGGGAGGGGTATGAAGTAACGGGTATGAAGATAGGGGTATTTTTTTTTGAAAAATTAGGGTTTGGTAAGTATTTAATTAGATATGTTTTTGGGTCCTTAATTTATTAAAGAAGTGGTTTTTTAAGTATTCATGAAGTTAGGGGTAATTGAACCCTAAACCCTAAACCCTAAACCCTAAATCCTAAACCCTTAATTGATTTTAAATATAGGGGTATGAAGTGAGGGGTATGAAGTGAGGAGTATGAAGATAGGAGTATGAATATAGGATTTGTTTTTAAATTAGAGTTTGATAAGCATTTAGTTAGATTGGGGTTTAGTACCTTAATTCATTAAATATGTGGTTTTTGTAAGTATTCATGAAGTTAGGGGTAATTAAACCCTAAACCCTAAACCCAAACTAGTAAACCCTAAACCTTTAATTGATTATGAAGATAGGTGTATTTTT
>JAQPPZ010003869.1:0-12395 GCA_028583015.1 Wollemia nobilis
TAATGTAGTTTTTTATGCTTCTTCAGTCTATGCTGGAGATTTATCTTTTAAAAAATCTGCAAAAGAACTATGTCTCTCTAAAAAAGGACCTAGATGTCCCTATTGGGCCCTCCTAGGCAACAATATTGTCTTCAATTCCATAGCAACCAGAAATCTCTTCAGCTACTCAAATAATGCCCTTGTTTTCTTCAATTCTATAGCAACCAAAAATCTCTTCGGCTACCCAAATGATGCCCTAGTTTTCTCTTCCAACTATAGATATTTACCATCAATTGAATTTTCAACCTCATAAATATTATCTTTTATATATATATATATATATATATATATATATAACTTTACTTGTATAGTATTTTAATAATATAAGAATTATATATAATTTAGTAAGATTTGTAAGTAGATCTTTTAAACACATCATTTAATAATAAATTGTTCTCTTTTATTGAAATTATTATTTTATGTTTTTTTTTTTAAGGAAATAGGGATGAATGAATTCATTGGTAAAAAATTTTCAAGAGCGTGGTCCTAGTGTGTCCCATTGAATATTTCAGGTGTTATAAAATTGCAATATTTTTTAAATTATTATATGACGGGACAATAAAAATTGTGGTAAGGGTGGTCTTGTTATGCCAGGATAAAAATAGCCCTATTGGAGGATTGTATCAAAGATATTTTGGCCAAGAAAATCTTGCAATGATCCTATCTATAGAAAAAGATATTTTAAATATGGAAAAAATCAATAACGTGAGACTAGATACCAGATGGGAATGTCCCCATAAAGACTGGGCAAAAATTAAATTCGATGGAGCTGCAAAAGGTAACCCAAGTCATGCTAGTAGTGGGGGTATCATTAGGAATTAAAGAGGTCAAGTAATGGCTGCATATGCTAAGGATCTAGGAATTACCACAAATCATCAAGCTGAAGCAAGGGTAATGCTTACGAGCCTCATAATTGTAGTGAATTTGGGTTTTAGGAGAATTGTTCTTGAGGGGGATTCCAAGAATATTATAAATTCCCTTCAAAAATGGGAGTCAAATAATTTTAACATTTTTTAAATAATTATAGATGCGGGGACTATTTTGAGAAACCTAGAAGAAATTCAAGTTAAACATATTTATAGAGAGGGAACAAATCTGCCGATAAAATGCGATGAAGGATAAAGAAGGCAGAGCAAAGCAGAGTACTTATTGGGATCATGCGATGTGATGAAGTATTTGAGCACACTAAATTACATTATTGTTAGCAGTTTCTTTATCAATTATGTAAAGCATTGAGCACTGCATCAGCTACGTTAAATAGAAGAATAGCGAGAAGAATATTATTTCAGCTTCTCCATCAACAGGTTTAACCTAAGTTTGTTTATTTTACTAAGATAGGGCTATCTTTCATTTGTATGATCTTCTCTTATTTTTTTCGTGTATATATTTCGAGCTCTATGTAAAGGGTCGGGGTCCTTCAACCTTTTTTTTTATAAATAATAAAACAAATCATTATTAACTTTATTTGTATATTATATTAATAATATAAAAATTATAAATAATTTAGTAAGATTTGCAAGTGAATATTTTAAACACATTATTTAATAATAATTTTTTTTGTCAATTGGTTATATGGGATTGAAACGGGTTGCTCCCGTATTACGGGATCACTACATAATGATATTATAGCAAAGTTGGATATTATACATCATTTTTCAAGATTTGAATCTTAGTCTCCTCCTTGAATGTTGAGGAATCTAACCAAATGAGCTAATACCACTTGATCATTTAATAATAAATTATTATGTTTTATTGAAATTATTATTTTATGTTTTTTTAATGATAGATCTAATTAATATAGGATGAATGAATCTGATATTGTGGAGACTAAGTTTAAATTATAATTTATTAGGAGGGTGGTCTTATTGTGCCTCATTAAATGTTTGGGCAATTTTAATGGTTGAGCTATTATAGAACCACAATATCTATTTTCTAATTATTATATGCCTAAGGACAATTGACATTGTCTCTAGTTTGAATTATGATTTATGAGAAGAGTGATCTTATTGTGCCTTCTTGTATGTTTTAACTTATCTTTAAAACAAAAATTATAGGATGAATGAATCTGATATTGTGGAGATATTGTGGAGACTACGTTTAAATTATAATTTATTCGGAGGGTGGTCCTATTGTGCCTCATTAAATGTTTGGACAATTTTAATGTTTGAGCTATTATAGAACCATAATATCTCTTTTCTAATTATTATATGCCTAAGGACAATTGACATTGTCTCTAGTTTGAATTATGATTTATGAGAAGGGTGATCTTATTGTGCCTTCTTGTATGTTTTAACTTATCCTTAAAACAAAAATTATTATAAAAATTTGAAAATAATTTTACTTCTACTTTTATATTATTTTAATAGTATGACAATTGTGGAGACCCAAGCTGAAAGGGTGGTTAACCCTTAAATTATTTTAAAAAAATAATTATTATATAAAATTGAAAATAATTTTACTTTTACTTTTATATTATTTTAATAGTATGACAATTGCGGAGACCCAAGCTTAAATTGGGTGGTTCCATTTTGATTTTTATATGTTTTAACTATTAAAATATCTTTAAAAATTTTATTATATAAAATTGAAAATAATTTTACTTGTATATTTTTTAATAATATGATAATAAAAGTTGTAGTGAACCTTTGAAACACATTATTATTGAAATTATTACATTATGATTTGTTTTCTTAAAAAACATATCTAATTAATATAGATAAATGAATTCATTGATGGGTTTTGTTGTAAATGTGAAACCTTGATAGACTTTGAGTACCAAGGTTTTGAGTTTTATTTTGAGGGTGCCGAGACCCAAGTTTGAATTACAATTTACAAAAATGGTGGTCTTTTAAGCTTTCTTGTATGTTTTAACTGTTAAAAAAATTAATATTAATTCTATTTGTATATTATTTTAATAATATAAGAATTATAAATAATTTAATAAGATTTGTAAGTGGATATAATAAACACATCATTTGATAATAAATTGTTATTTTTATTGAAATTATTATTTTATATATTTTTAACAATTAATCTCATTAATATAAGGATGAATGAATATGTGGAGACCTGAATTATGATTTATTAGGAGGGTGGTTCTATTGAATGTTTCAACTGTTATAAAACCACAATAATTGACTTGGCAGTAGATCTAAGTTTGAATTAATATTTATGGGAAAGATGGTCCTTTGGTGCCTTGTTGTATATTTTGACTTTTAAAATATCTTTAAAACAATAAAATATTATATAAAATTGAGAATAACTCTACTTTTATTTTTATATTATTTTTCATCTCTCAACATATTTTAAGAACAAATATTATATAAAATTGAAATTAGCTTTGGTAAGATTTGTAAGTGAACCCAATAAACAAATAGTTTTATTGAAATTAAATTTTTTAAATTGTTTTCTTATATAACAGATCTAATGATAAATGAATCATTGTTGGCAATGTGAAACCTTTTACTTTGGTAGGATTGATTATAAATAAATATATGGGCCAAATAAACAAATGGTTTTAATGAAATTATTATTTTAGATTGTTTTCTTATACAAGAGATGAATTCATTGTTGGAAATGTGAAACCTTTTACATTGGTAGGATTGATTATAAATAAATATATGGCCTATACGGCATTGCTTGTGCCGTACAATCTGGTCCGTACTAAACCTTCTCTTCATAGTTAACGGTCTCCTTCTTATCACTTATAAATAAAGGATAGTTGTTTTGTGTTTTGTAATTTTGTTTTAAAGACAACTATTCGAGTGTAATCTGAGCTGGTTTTTTCGTCTGCTGGAACTCCGTCTGCACATCACATCCGAACTGTGGCTGTAAACATCAACATGGAGTTTAAGAAGGACAACACTGTATGCATCTTTGAAGGTAGCAAATCGAGTAGTGCAGAGTCCATCCACTTAAGCTCCGAGGAAAGTCTGTATCCTGTTGATCTCTTGTCAGAATATACTGATGAGATTATTGGAGGCCATATTCCAAGCGCTGAAGTTCCCTTGGGGTGTGAGGATCCTCTGGTTACAAAGGTATGCATAAATCTTTAGTATGCTTCCTTGTTTTAATTATTCGACATCTGATAAACAAAATGTTGTTGGTTGCAGTATTACCAGGAGGAGAACTGGTTCGTGATACCGTTGGCTGAAGAGGTGGATCAGAGTGAACTTCAAGACTCTGCCATTCCAATGGATAGGCAGATGCTTACCCGCCGCCCCCGAAGCAAGAGATCAAGAGGAAAAGCCAAACAGGTTAGCAGTTGGTCCGACGGCAAGCAGCAGATAGATCCTATTAAAATACATGAGGGAAAGCAGAAGGGTGTAAAGCGGAGCACCCAGAAGAAGTGATAACAAATGGGTCCTTTTGGTACCACTCCTCCATTCATTTTGTTGGAGATGAGAGGTCGTCTGCATGAATTATTTTGGATCAACACTATCAGTAGGCCTGGTGAATTATCTTAACCGTATTGCATATTGTTAATGTTTTGTTTTACTGCTCTCAAAACTGAAAAAATGCATGGTAGCCGGAGATTGTTTTCGACTGCATTGCATAGCTTTACTAGGATTTATTATTAGCTGCAATTGTTAGGCATAGTTAGACGACTCTTGGGGCGTGCGTGTCCTACAACTATGTAGATGGCAAAAGGAACTGAAGTGTTAAGGGAATTCTCCTGTGAATATGGACTGTCATTTTGGATCTCTCATATACTGTTTCTGGATATTTTTAAATTACATATTTTTCTAGATTATATCTAAATTTTTAGAGCGCGCAAATTGCTTATAAACTTTGTACTGTTTATAGTAATCCTAACATAAATTATAAAATATAAGAGGCTTTACATTTTAAAAATGAATAAATAAAAATATCATTCCCCTCAAGGTTGCTACATTTTTAAAATAAATAAATAATAAGTTATATGGGATGGAAACGGGTTCACCCTTATTGTATTATCAGCACATAGTGGTACTGGTATTACAACAAAGCTTGGATATTATTCATGTATCTTTTGGGAAGATTTGAATTTGGGTCTCCAAATATTGAAGATTTAACAGATTGAGTTAATGCCACTTGATTATGAATAATAATATAATTCACCTTTATTACATTAATGTTTATTAAATTTCATTTTATGAGTGGTTTCTTGTGCTTGGTATTTAGTACAATATAAATTTTTTTTTTTGAATGAAAAAGCCAAAATTATATTAATAAAGCTTAATCATACAAAACAGTGTGGGTGGGATTAACACACCCCAATCAACCAAGAGAAACTATTACAATTAGGAAGAAAAGTCACACTAACTGCAACAAACATATCACCTAACATATCTCTGTACATAATATCAGGAATCAGCTATCAGAAAACATAAGAGCAACAATCATGTAGAAAGAACTGAGACCAGTGACGAGGAGTTGCAGATCCATGATCTCGATGTGTTCTGCCAGTGGTTCATAAGTTGCCGAAGGTACTGAAACTCCATGTTGACTTTCTTAATTTGGGCAAAAATCTGCAACCAAAGAATCATAGAAAACCTCATATTTATCAGACAGTGAAAAATACAAAGAGGATTCTTTCTGGGAAAAAATAACTTTGTTGCAGGTTTTCCATATGTGGAAGAGAATAGCAATTCTGAATATATGCCAAACCATTGAAATATTTGTGGAGAACTAAAGAGGGTCTCCCGATAAGACATGCCTCGAGGAGCATGAACCAGCAATAAAAGGTCTGAAAAATGAAAGAATCCAAGACCAAGCCTGTCTAGCCCGAGAACATTCCCAGACTAAATGAACATAGTTTTCCTCATGACCACAAAACTTACAAGAAACATCATCAACTCCCAAGTATTTCAGGCGCTGACCAATAGGCAAACCTTGAAAAAGCACACTCCAAGCAAAAAAAGACTGCTTTGGTTCAATATATTTAGCCCATACAATATGAAACCGAGATTTCCAAACAGACTGAGAAGAATTTAAATTCCATATTCCATTGAGCATGGCTGCCATAGGAACTGTAGGGGAAAGCCAGGAATAACCCAAACGGGTAGAATACTTAAGCAATGAAACATGTTTAGGCCATTCCCAATCACACCACCATGGCTTTTGAAAATGTCTAGACAACTTGGACCATACGCAAAAGGGAGTGTGATCAATAACAGCTTCATAAGTGGATTTATCATCTTGTTTCAAACCATAATAGTGTTTAAAATCTTCCCAAGGGATCCAATTCTTAGTATGAATGGAAAAAAAATTAGAAAGCAATGCAATTCCTTTTTTATAAAAGCGTTGGGCTCTAACCCATTGCACTTGTGCTAGTGGCAAACCTTCATAAGAATAGCCTGAGACCACCATACATTCATAAAGGAGATAGAATGGCCAACTTTCCTACCAAAGCCCTTCTAGGATAACCAAGGTTTGAGAGCTTCCCAGGCTTTCCAAATGCTTTTAGCCATGAAGGACCCTGAAATCTTGACAGGAACAGGGGCAGTAATAAGCGTATGAAGATTGAGGCCTTTCCAAACTTTTCTGCCCAAGGGAAGCCTAGAAGAAATACAATTTCTAAGTAAAATTTTCCAAGCCTCATCTCCTTGCAAAGAACGAGTTATCCATTTGGCACATAAAGCAAAACCTTGCTTTTGACAATCAAACAAACCCATACCACCCGAGTGCTTAGGAAGACAACAAATATCCCAAGCAACTCTTTGAAATCCTCTTTTACCAACAACATTAGACCATAAAAAATCCCGAAGAAGCTTTTCAAGTTTCTTGTAACAATTCTTGGAAGGAACCCAACAAGAAGAATAATAAACATGTGTAGAAGCTAAAAATTTAGAGCAAATTTGGAATTTACCTGCAAGAGACAACTTTTTAGAAGTCCAATAAGCTATATTTTTCTCTACCTTTTGCACTACATATCCCCAAAGCTGAGCAGAGATCCCTGAAATGCAAATGGAATGCCCAAAAATTTAAACATCTCACCCGGTTGTATCCACTTCCATTGTTTATCAGATAACCAGGGAGGAAGAGGTTTCAAAGATTGTCTGAAACAAGATGTTTTTCTCCATTGAACATTAGATCCTGAAGCTAAAAAGAAAAGCTCAAGGCAAGCTAAAGCATGAGAAATAGAAATCTCATCTTCTGATAAAGTCAAAAAAGAGTCATCAACAAAATGACCATTAATCAACTGCTGAGAAGAGTGAGGCATGGAGATCCCTTTAATAAGCCCTTGAGATGCTCTATGTGCTAGCAGATAACCAAAAGCCTCACTCGCCAAAATGAATAGAGAAGGTGCTAAAGGGCATCCTTGTCTTACCGATCGAGCTAAAGGAATACTTTCGGATTGAGCTTTATTAAGAGTAAGAACATCAGAAGCATCTTGAAACAACATTTGAACTGAATGAATAAAATTATCTCCAAAACCTAAAGCCTTAAGCATAGCTAAGATGCAATACCATTCAATTCTGTCATATGATTTTTCAAAGTCAATCTTAATAAAAAGGACATCCTGAGAAGAAGCATTAGCCCATTCCATACCTTCCCATACAACAATTATGTTATCTAAAATATACCTGCTCTGTACAAATCCTGTTTGCTCTGGTCTAATAATAAGAGGAAGCAAGGGTCGGAGTTTCAAAGCAAGAGCTTTGGCAATAATTTTATAGCTAACATTCAAAAGTGTAATGGGCTACAAATTAGTGATAATCTCTGGATCACCTTCTTTAGGGATGAATTTAACATTACCTTTGTTGATAAGTGATCCCAGAGAGCCATTAGATATTGCTTCCTTATACACATTGAGTAAATCTGACCCAAGCATGTCCCAAAACTCCTTATAAAACTCACAGGGAAAACCATCAAGACCAGGTGCTTTATCATTGGCCATATGAGAAAGAGCAGATTTAAGATCCTCCAAAGTGAGAGGAGCATCACAAACATCCATTTGAGTTGGAGTGAGCCTAGAAGGGATGGCAGCACAACATTCATCAAAAGCCTGTTTTCTTGCAGGAGTTAAAGGTTGTGAAGCAAAAACATGTTGATAATGTCAGACAAAAGTTGTAGAAATCTCTTGCAATGAAGTAAGTCTGACACCATCCACTTGTAAAGCTTGAAACTGAGTAATATTTGGAGGAGGGTGTAGTCTTTTAAAAAATTCTTTAGAAACTCGATCACCCACTTTAAGCCAATGAAGGCGAGTTCTCAACTGAGCACCTTTAGCTTCATAAATCTCAGCTTTTCTCATCTCATGTCGGATAGAAGCTGCAAAGGCTTGAAGATCTGAATTAAAAGGGTCAGACTCCAATCTGATAGAGACTCTGGCAAGCTCAGATTTCAAAACCATATTTTATTTTTTTCTTCTTCTTGCAACTTCAACTCCCAGAGTTCTCAAAAGAAAAGTTCTTTTGATGGCATCATTCCACCACTCGATCCAACCAGAATGACCTGAAGGCCTGGGGATAAGATTCCAGATTCTACAAATATGGGCTTTCATTGCTGCACTTTGAAGAAAGGAAGGATTAAAATAGAACTGGATTGAAATTGGCTAGAAGATTGAGAATGAGACTCAACAGAAAATAGAATGGGGGAATGATCAGAAAGTGAAGTATCAGGAATAACAGAAACAGTAGGCAAAGAAGGGGATAGGCGAGCCATATGAAAAGAGGAACTCTCAAAAATCATAGCTCTATCAAGACGTCTTAGAACATGAGATTCCCCAGCCTAGAAATTAGACCAGGTAAACCACTGAGCTGTTAAGAAATCAGTAGGAGAAAAAAAAATATTGGGGTCATGAAGGGCCAATTTATTCTTCATAAAGTAAAAGGCTTCATGCTCACCAGCACACCATCTCATTGGCACGTGACTAAAATGATCATAAGATTTCTCAACCATATTAAAGTCACCGCAAAGAATCCATGTGGCAGCAGGCATGGAAAAAGCTAACCATCGCCATAAAGCACATCGATGTGGAGCCATAAATATATTAGAATAATCATTACATAAGGTATGTTTATTATGTTAGAGTAATTATTATTTAAAATATTTTTATATTAGAATAGTTATTGCTTAAGGCATTTTTTATAAAGTAATAATAGATTTTTGACCCAGTTGTTCAAAAAGGAAAGGTAGTTGCTTATTCCTCTATGTATCCAAAAAAAAAAAAATATAATAGATCATTTATTGTATGAGAAAGTTTTGAGTTGCATATTTTAAATAGGATGGGGATATGTATTAGCACAAAATAATTTCAATATGTATGGTAGAATTAATAAGTGTATAAGGGTTTTCCAAATGTTTCAAAAATATAAATTTAAATTATTTTATCACTATTAATGAAATAAAGGATTGAAATTAATATTTTTTAAATACAATTTAACAAATAAATATTTCACAATTTTTCGGTTTTTAAAATTAATGTTTATGACAATGGGAATAGCACAATGGTTTGGGCTTTGGCTCTTCTTTGGGAGGTCCAAAGTTCAAACCATAATATGGGTGAGTGAGGGAGGGGGTGGGTATATGTATAATTATACATAACAAATAAAAAAACAGGTAATCAACTTTTTTTTCTTTTTGATACATAGAGGAATTTTTTATTATTTTTCAATATTCAAAATAGTATGTCTATAATGAAATAATTGAATTTGGGTTTCCATTAAGAGAGCCCATTTTTCTTTTTGATACATATAGAAATTTTCTATTATTTTTCAATCTTCAAAATAGTATGTCTATAATGAAATAATTGAATTTGGGTTTCCATTAAGAGAGCCCAATGACTTTTGCTATTGACTTGTTTCTAATGGAACAAAATTAAAATGTTAGTAAAAATAATGCCAGGGGGTGGGTATATGTATAATTGTATATAACAAAAAAAAAAAATTAATTTTTTTTTTATCTTTTTGATACATAGAGGAATTTTCTATTGTTTTTCAATCTTCAAAATAGTATGTCTATAATGAAATAATTGAATTTGGGTTTCCATCAAGAGAACCCAATGAATTTTGCAATTACCTTGTTTCTAAGGAAACAAAATTAAAATGTTAGTAAAAATAATGTTAATTATTTATTAATGAACAACTTATGTCTTTTTTTTATACATAGAGGAATTGTTATTGTTTTTCAATCTTCAAATTAGTATGTCTATAATAAAATAATTAAACTTGGGTCTTCGTTAAGAGAGTCCAATGACTTTTTCGATTTTTGTGTATTTACTGCAACAAAATTAAAATGGTAATAAAATAATATTAATTATTTATTAACGGATAACTTATATGTCAACTTACATTGAAATTTATAATATAAGTAGTTCATTTTACACAATCTCATTCACACACACCACTCCCCACAGTGGTTTGAACCTTGGTTCTTATATCTTATTTTTTTATACATAGAAGAATTGTTATTGTTTTTCAATCTTCAAATTAGTATGTCTATAATAAAATAATTAAACTTGGGTCTCCATTAAGAGAGCCCAATGACTTTTTCGATTGATTGTTGTGTCTTTACCGCAACAAAATTAAAATGGTAATAAAAATAATATTAATTATTTATTAATGGACAACTTATATCATAAATGTCAACTTACATTGAAATTTATAATATAAGTAGTTCATTTTACACAAGCTCATTCACACACACCAATTACATTGAAATTTATAATATAAGTAGTTCATTTTACACAAGCTCATTCACACACACCACGCCCCACAGTGGTTTGAACCTTGGTTCTTATATCTTTTTTTTCATACATAGAGGAATTGTTATTGTTTTTCAATCTTCAAATTAGTATGTCTATACTAAAATAATTAAACTTGGGTCTTCATTAAGAGAACCCAATGAATTTTTGATTGTTGTGTCTTTACTAAAACAAAATTAAAATGGTAATAAAAATAATATTAATTATTTATTAATGGACAACTTATATCATAAATGTCAATTTACATTTAAATTTATAATATAAGTAGTTCATTTTACACAAGCTTAGTCACACACACCACACACCACGCCCCTCAGTGGTTTGAACCTTGGTTCCCTGAAAGAAATCCCAAAGACCTAACCACATGGGTGTCCACATGGACCACTTTAATACCTCTTCTTCATATTTAATGATTTTTCATATAATTAAATTGAGATGAGAAACAAGAATTTTTCCATGCTAAGGACTTGCATGCATGTGTTGGTGTCATTTTCATGTGTTAAGGTGCTCCACCGTGAGTGGAACAATATAAAAATTATTATAAATAATCTTTTTGAGAGGATAGAAATGTGTGATTACATTTAAACATTAATTTAAATAATGATAAATAATAATTTATATCAAATTCAATATTAAATTTGAATTAGAAACATACTATTTAATTATTTATTTAGGATCTTGATTTATATAAATCTCTTGATTTGTTGATAATTAAAATAAAAAAATAAATTATTAGTTTTAATGATAATTTTGAAGTTTAAAGTAACATATCTTTGTTCATTATAAACATACTAATTTGAAGATTGAAAAACAAAAAATTTACTTTCATGAGAAGAGAAAATTGAAAAGAGGTAAGAATTATTTAGGGGGCCCGCAGATAGAAGGAAGGATGTTGAGAGGACGTGGAGCTTGAGGGCGAGGAAGGGTATTAGTTTTTTCAGGCAGAGGATCGCGAGGGGATGATGGTGTAGACGATGATTTTTTCCTTGATCGGGAGGGCGACGTAAGTCTGCTTCAACTTCAACATGAAGGGAAGTCTAAGGAGATGGGCAATGTGGTTACAAGGTTTGAAAACCCTCTTTTATGAGATAGCTCCTTCAACAAAAAGAATGCAGATGTAGTTACAGGTAAATTTAATGCTTCGAAGAAAAATATTTCACCTGTTATTAAAGACAATGTACAGTTGAATAAAAAATGTCATCTTTGTAGTGGGGAGACTCCACAATGAATGAGGGTTTGCAAGAAGTGCAAACCGTGATTGTCATAACTGACGCACTCCTAGAGCCGAGAACACTTCACCAGGGAAGAGGAATAAGATACAAAGTCTGGATACGAAGTCACCTACAAAAGAGCATGAGAAATTTCCTTCATTGGCCAAGCCAAATTTATTTCAGACATCCCCAGTAAAAACCTCAATTAATAATGAATCAATTGAGGTTCTGCATGGAGCTATTGAGTCTAAAACTTGACCAATTTTCTTCTAAAATTTGAATTTCATGAGGATGTAGATCAACACCATAATTTGCTAATTTATATGCTACTCAATTTCCTTCTCTATAAATATGCTCACACTAAGAGGAGATTACCTCTAGTAATAGATGTTGAACATCAACAATAATATTATTTTTTATCCAGTATCCACATCCATTTTTGTTAATAGTATTGA
>JAQPPZ010003870.1:0-10205 GCA_028583015.1 Wollemia nobilis
AAGCCGATTGGATCAACTGTAGGGCCTGAGAAGGTACGTGTGTCAAATTAGCATGATGTTGAAACTTCACACACTTCTTTACATATGCGCAACAATCTCGCTCTAAATATGGACAATAATAGCCCATGCAAAGAATGCGCTTTGCGATGGCCATACCGCTGAAGTGGCCACCACATGTACCATCATGGGCTTGGGTGATCACCCAAGCAGACTCTTGCTGGTCCAAGCAATGGAGGAGGATTCCTTCATAGCTCCGACGATACAAAATATCTCCTAACAAGACATGTTTTTCCGCTTTCTATTTAAATGACCTTTTCACGACTTGTGTCAATCCAAGTGGGAGGTTACCTAGCTTGAGGTAATCCATTATGGGTGTGTACCAATCCTACTGATCAGAAACATCGATGGTATGAACGAAAAATCCCTCTTGAAGTTCATCCCTAACAAAAGCTAAGCGAGAAAGAACTTGTAAAAACAATGTTGTGTTGCTATTAAGAGGGGTCGGGGAGAACAAGGACCCCTAGTTGGCTCGAGTCAGAAAATCATGGATTTGAGAGAACCTATCCTGAGATGGTTCAATCTGGATTAGGTGGATTCCTAGCGTTTGGTCAGAGCTTGCAGGCTCCATTGCGGATTGTGATAATGTTTTGACCTGAATGGTTGTCATTTCACTAGAAGGGTCTGACGGGATTAGTGACCCCAAGGAGGCCATAGTATCCATAAAATGATTCAATGATCGAGGGAGTGCCTCGATGTCATACCATTCAAGTTGTGCCAAGAATTTGTCCACAAGGGATTTGTAGGCCTGTAGAACTAGAAATTTACATTGGAATTTCCCCTTGAATTGATTGACAATTAACAATGAATCACCAAAGATGTTTAAACATTTAATGTTCATGTGATTGCTGTCTGAAGACCTATGAGCAAGGCTTCGTATTCTGCATTGTTGTTGGTGCATAGGAAGTCTAATTTAAATGACAGAGGCATTGGAGCCCCTTGTGGAGTGAAGAATACAATTCCCGTGCCACCTCCTTGCTCACATTTAGAACCATCGAAGAATAGGGTCATGTCAGCCTGTGACTCAGGCTCATCAGAATCTGGCGATTCTGAAACATGGAAGACCCCATCATCTAGTAGTTTTATGGTCAGAGGCTGATCATCTTCAAGAGGAGCCTCTACCAGTTGATTGGTGATGACTTGACCTTTTATGGATTTCTGTCGAATGAATTCTATGTCAAACTCCGTCAACAACATGATCCATTTTGCCGTGCAACTACTATGATAAGTATGACTCATCATGTATTGCAATGGATTCTCCTTAGACACAACATACGTCGTATTGTTGAGCATGTAGTGGCATAGATTTTTGGTAGCAAACACCACTGCCAAGCAAAGCTTCTCAACGTATGCATAGTTAAGTTCATAATTGACCAGGGTGTGGCTAAGATAGTAAGTAGCCTGTTCTTTGTGTAGTTCATTTTTCTGGGACAACATGGCACCCAGTGCCACCTCAGTAGTTGAGATGTATAAGTAGAATGACACTCTTGGTCTAGGTGGTGCCAATACTGGTGGTGAAGCCAAGTATTGTTTGATGTCGTCAAATGTTGACTGGCACTCGTCATCCCAATGAAATGTTACCCCCTTGTGCAATAATTTATTCATGGGTCAGCACTTGTCAGATAACTACGCTATGAAGCGCTTGATCGACATGACCTTTCCCTGCACACTTCTGAGCTGCTCGATGGTAGTTGGGGGAAGCATTTCAAGGATTGCCTTGACTTTGTGTAGGTCTACCTCAATTCCTCATTTGGAGACTATGTAACCCAAGATCTTTCCAGATGTGATGCAAAATACGCACTTCTTGGGGTTTAGTCTGACTTTATGCTCCATGAGGCGATCGAGGATCTTGCTCAAGTCATCGAGATGATATGAGCGCAAAAGATATTTGGCAAACAAATCATCCATGTAATCCTCCAAAGTTTTGTGCATGTAATCATGGAAGATGTACGTCATGGCACGTTGGTAGGTGGCGTCAGCATTTTTAAGGCCAAAAGGCATGACCTTATAGAAAAATTTCCCCCAAGGCGTTGTGAACGCCATTTTTAGTTGGTCCTTGGGATTGATACGAATCTAATTGTATCCTAAGAAACCATCCACGAGGGAAAGCATTTCATGGCCCGTTGTAGCATCTACCAATGCATCGATGCTAAGCAAGGGGAGATCATCCTTAGGACTCGCTTTGTTTAGATCTCAAAAATTGGTGCATATGCAAATCCTCCCGTCGATATTTTTGACAGGCACCATGTTAGACAACCATGGTGGATAATACATGTAGATGATAAACTATGCATCCAACAACTTTTGTATCTCGTATTTGACCATTAAGGCCATTGTTGGGTGCATCTTACATAGTTTTTGCTTAACTGGCTTGACTATCGGATCAAGCGTAAGATTATGCATGACTAGCTGTGGGTCTAGCCCCGACATGTCTTTGTAGGACCATGCAAAAACCTCCTTCTTCTCTTTGAGAAGGGAAATGTAGTCGGCTTGCTCTTCGGGGGAGAGACTTACCCCTAGCTTGATGATTTGCAAATTCTTTGGGTCTGAGCTGTTGTCTACGTCAGTCGTCTCCTCGACCGACATGTGGGAACCGTCATCCAATTGGTGTGGAGTTGGGATCAAGTGGATATCGTTTGCTGAATTAAGATCATCGTTAGGAACCTCGCGTTCCTCTTCAGCATGGAAAACATCTTGAGTCTATCCTGGGGTGAAATGAAACATCCCACCGCAAGGCCAGTACTCTAATGAGGATGGCGGTGTGTCAGCACGATCCCAGTCTATAGCATCTAGGTCTAGATGCAATGACCGTGTTGGGTTGGCTAGATTATGAATGGGGGCGGTTAAATCAATGGAGATCATGTTGATGAAATTATTGTAGTCTCCATTACCACGGGTTTGGTTACTCAGACATCCTAGATGATATTTGTGCTTCGGATCTAGCTCTGTGGGTACTGGCACAAATGGATTGGCCCTATGTGTGGATAAGAGAATTGGATCTGCCCTAGGCACTAATGGCGCTATAGGATCTCCAGGTAGAAGATTCTCTCTGTATACCTGGAGTGGCGGGTGCAGTAATTGCTATAACTATACCTGGTTTAAGTGCCACCTATGCCTGGGCCATATGTGTAGGTGTTCAAACATGTCGTCTATGTCCAAGGGATATTGTTGTTGCATCTACCGCATGTGAGTGAGATAGGCCATCTCAGTTTCATCTTCCAAATCATTGTCAGAGATCCAAAGGCCTTCGTTGGTTCCAACGACTGTTTGTGACATATGAGGCTCATATTGCTCGAGCAAATTAATGTGGTCCCATCGAGGTTGTTCCGCTCTCTACGGGGGGACCTAATTCTCTTGAGGTGGCATATGCTTAATTGTAGCATCCAAAGGGAACATTGTTAGGAAGCTCTCATAATCATCATCCATGGGAGTCACTTGTGAATGATTGCTATCAGACTCGAAAGGATCCCAAGGTGCTACCTCGTACTCCGACTCATCTTTTGAAGACCCTTCTTGGTCTTGTCCATATCCCTCTTGTAGGTGAGTCCTCGAATTTTCTCCCTTTTTGACCGAAGGGAAAGAGTTGTTATGGTCAACAAGGTTGGTTGTTAGCAATGGGAGGTAATATCCCAATGTATATGTTGTGTTAGGATTGGCATATGGATCTAATGCCAACCCATCCTTGTTGCCTATCCCTAGGCCTTGCATGTTCTCTACCAAGATGTCAAGGGGCAGGGGGTGGTTGCTGACTTGTCATACGACATTTGATATCTCGGTTGGCATAGAACTCACACTCCTTGTTCATACCGGCCCAACCCATATCCATGCCAATTACATTGGCCAAGATATCTTAAAGCAAATTTTGGGTTGGACAAATAGTTGAAATACTCAATAAAGGGCTCTTCATATTCATCTTCTTGCATGTAGGTTTCAATGCCATTATCCAGGCCCCCATAAACAAAGTTTGTATGATTGGGTGGGTAGCCTAAAGGAACCACAGAGCCGATGGGGAGGTGAGGTCTTCCCATGTCCTGCATGGACTCAAGTGTGGGTGTTGCTATAATGTTCCACACTAGATACTCCCCCAGGCCCGTGTTGGCCATCTCAATGGTGATCATTGGTGGTTGAGGGGGAGCAAATGGGAGTCCTTCCTGAGTCCACTCCATGTGGGGTGAACTAGGTGTCTCGACTTCCATTCGGCTAGGCATCTCTTCGGTAGAGATGGTTGAGACTAGGGGTGGTTCCTCTTCTAGGGGTTTCTTTCCCTTGTCCTTTGGTGTGGCCACCATAGGTGGCATCATCATTGAAGGACCAGATGAGGAAGATGGACCCGGCTAGGGACTTGATGGATTGGTCAACAGGGATGCCTACAAAATTGGACCCTATTTATATGGATTCAACCAAAAATCCAAATGCGTTGATGGAAGGGTCGATTGGAGCATGAATTGCACCGTATTGCAGTACTTGAAGGGCTCTAAGTCTGTCGGGACTACATGCACTTGTCCTTAAAATGTATACTTTAGGCACTTATGAGCTATTGAAGGGACACACTTCATGTCCCTAATCCAAGGCCGGCCCAAGATATTATAGGCCATCTCACCTTCCAAGATGTGGCACAATGTATGAATAGTCTTTTGTCCCACTTGGATGGGTAGGACAATTTTGCCAACCGTTGAGCATATTGCATCATTGAATGCTCAAAGAGTATAGGTGGAGGCCACGATGTGAGATGCTAGCAACTTCAGATGTTTCAATGCTGCTATTGTGATGATATTATTGGATGAGCCAGTGTCCACCAACACCCTCTTATACGGAATCTTGTTGACCCGTGCAATGACGTGCAGGGGTGGATTCGCCACATCACGAGTCACTAATTTCAAATCATTGTATCTAAAAGTGATGACTGGTTCTGTACATTGTTTTACATGTCCCACAAAGTTGTTGAAAGAGTTTGCTTCATGGGGCTGTAGCTCAATGGATTTTAATATCTCCATTAGAGCCTCCCGATGGGGCACTGATTGTTGAATGAGCTCGTATATGGAGATCCTAGCCGACGTGGTCCTTAGACTTTGGGTAAGTCTATTCTGAATCATGGCCACTAGTCTAGGTGGGGGAGGTTGTGTAGGGTGCTATTGAGGTTGTGACGTCAATGGAACTACTCCAGTGGCCACCGCAGGGGCAGCTCCTGGATACCTCTTGTTCCTAGTCACTATGCTTATCATCCCCACATGTCCCTACATGGGGCAATTCCATTGCACCTCATTGACTTGAAGGGGTTTTGTCTGCGCATCATGGGTAGGCAAGGGGTCTCTAAAGACTCCCATATGTTGGTTGTTTGGCGCTACGGGGTTGTCCACCGCCAACGTCTTGTTGTCGATTAGGTCTTGCACCAAGCCTTTGAAATTCCAACATGCATTAAGGTCATGTCCCTTTCGTCTATGGAACCTACGGTACAAGTCCTCTCGGTATCCCTTAGGCTTGGGCACATTGGGGTCTATGGTTTGAATATCTGGTAGGTTGATCAAGTTTGCCACTGATAAGTGGTCACAGAGGGAGTCCTTGGACTCTGTGTAAGGTGTGAATTATCGCCTAGGAAGATGCTGTTGATTTTTTTCCTGCCTCTAGTTTTCTCTGTCATAACTGTTAAGAGGCACCGCTTGATAGTTAGCTTTTTGAGGCTATGTTGATTGTGCAGGCTTAGGGACATTTATAGCAACCTGATTGACTGCAACGAGTTTCTGTTATGTGGTCCCTATTTTGGTGTTCTTAGGCCATTCTTTCTTCTTTGGCTTGGAAATATCACCATCCTATATCTTGATCTCCTTGATGACTCTGGCTTGCACCAGAGCTTCCTCAAGAGTGGCATATTGCTATAGCTACAATAGCACGGAGATCGATCTCAAATAGCTCTTTGAGAACATTTGGGTCAGGTCGGACATAGGAGGGAGGTAGGGCAGCTTTGAAAGCAACGTCCTCCATCGGTTCCCATAT
Organism: Wollemia nobilis; assembly: GCA_028583015.1. Taxonomy (NCBI): domain Eukaryota; kingdom Viridiplantae; phylum Streptophyta; class Pinopsida; order Araucariales; family Araucariaceae; genus Wollemia; species Wollemia nobilis. Next base: position 6,049 of record JAQPPZ010003870.1, read on the forward strand.
GCCACCATGGTTTCTTCCTCATACTGCTTGAGACTAGCTAAGCCGCTTAGTGATGTCTTTTTCTTGGTGTTGAAGGCAAAGTGTTCGAGGAATGCGTCCACTATCTGATCCAAGTTACTGATGCTATGTTTTGGCAACCGAGTGAACCAATCCGAGGTAGGGCCTACGAATGTGGTTATAAATGTTCTTAACAACAAAGCATCATTATCCTAAATTCCAAAGAACTGGCTCAAGAATCTAGTCACGTGCTCTTGGGCATCCTCCTCCCCTCTAAAGAGTGCCAACTAGGGCAGTTTAAAGTGTTTAGGGTATGGAGGTGCCGAAACTAACGGATGCATAGGATGACTACGGAGTTGGCGTAAAGTAGGCTTTTGGGGCCCAAAAGTCTTGGTCTCCATAGACTCTAAGCGCTCTAGCAGCGCTTTATATGCATCGAAAGATTTGATCTCTTCCTCCTTGGTTGGCTCCTGTTGTAGGTTGCGAGGAATTTAAGGCCTATGGAGGGGTGGACGAATAGCAGCCCCTCTGCCTTGGTAGGGCATTTTAGCCTGCTCTTATTCTTGTTCATACTCCTCATAGGCTACTTGAGGAGTGCATGGGTGAGACCTATAAACATGGGTGGGTCCCTGCGGAGGGTGCCCATCATTGTTTTTGGGAGTGGCCTCCTGCTCAGGTCTAGGAGGTCTCGGAGGCAATACTTGATAAGGTCACGTAGACCTGTCTTGTACCAAGGGGTTGTGCCTCTCAAATACTTCTACATTATGCGTGCGAGGGGCTGGGACCTTCTCAGGCACAGTGTTATGAAGCATTGCGGCTGTCTGACACTAAATGCGCTCTTTGCGAAGGCGGTACAGATGCTCTAACTGTTCTTGATCTTGCCTAAGCTGCATGATTTGCGCTTGGTGGGTGGCATGTTTGGCAAATACCAAGTCAATTTGTTCCATCGTCTCTTGTTTAGGAAGCCTAGATGCCTCTCCTACATGTCTATCTCAGCCGTGGTGATTCGAGATCCCCATGGGTTGCTTTCCTCTGTCGAGGTTAGCGACATTCACCTGAGGCTCTGGCCTCAATGGGTGATCCTGATACATAGCAGGTGTGGAGGTGCATTGCTCCCACGCTGTGTACTGCTCTTGAGGAATGTAATGTTCTTCCTCGTACTGCCCTTCATATGCGTGAAAGGTGTGGGCAGAATTGTCTCGCCCTGTCTAGAGAGCCTCGTGCTCTGGATTTGGTCTAGTGTTTCTAACAGTAATACGGGGTAAAGGAGGGATGAAAAAATCATGTGGCCCCTCCTTATGGACCCTATGTTGCTCTAGCACTTCATCACTAGGCCACTCATAATGAGCATCTAAGGGAGGCCTCCTATCTATGTTGAGTGCTACGTGTAGGTTCTCCTCTTGAAAGGATCTATGCTGAGTGGGGGTGCCTATCAAAGAGGTGCCTCTATAGTCCTATTCTGTAATGGCGTGATGTGGACTATCTTGTGTGTCAGGCCACCAAGGCGGGATGACCAAGTCCTCAGGACTATATCGGAGGCGACTTGTCCCCCTTTGTACACTTTCTACAGTGCTTTCCCGTGATTGGGATAGGCTACGGGTGTACACCATGGTGATGCTTACCTAAATATGCATAGATTTTTATGCATTTTTATGATTTTTATGCTACACTAAACATAAAATATCACACACACACAAAAGCGATGATTATCTCGTTTAAAGATTAAAAGTGTGCCCTAAATCTAGTTTAGTGTGTTTTGATTTTTTTGTTTTGCAAGCTTTTGTAAAGAATGTTTAAATGCAGTATGATGGCTCTTGTGACTCCCAAAAATGGTCACCCCTTCGATATACCATTGCCAGGCCGATATACCAACCTCTCTATATACCCGCCCTTACGTGAGGGAAACTATTGGTACATGAGAGTAGATGGTACATGGAACATAGGCGGTACGGAAGGGGAATCATTCTATTTATGACACCTACTATAGAAGACTTATCCTCATGCACTGGGAATCACCCCAACTACACTTGGTCAGCTTTCATCAGGATTTACGTCTAGCAACAGTCGCGATCGGGGTTATGTATGCAATATCTCAAGCCAAGGTGGTGATGAAATCCACCGTTGGTCTTGCTCAAGGGTTGGGGTTTTATGACCAAATCCTTGTTGTTTTAAATTACCACATGGTGTGTGGGGTTCTTTTTAAGTTGCATAAATGAAGCAAACAAGCATTCAAACTCTCCTATGCAAGAAAATAACCAGAGAACAGAAAGCAAAAATTGACAGATGGTGTTTAAGACCTCTACCTTTTCTTTGCCCAAATCGGATGTCTCTGAATTTCTTCTTTGAAATTGCACAAAGATCTATTCATCCCGGGGTGAGATGAATAACAGATCCGTATTCATTCCAGGGGAGGACGAATTCCTATTTGTCCCTAGATAAGACGAATTCCAACTCTCTACTCGTCATAGACTGAAACGAACAACAGTCTAGGGTTTGAAAACTTGGTACCTGTAAGCAAAAACAAGCAACTTTGATCAAAAAATTAATCTTAAAAATCAAGGGACAGAGGTCCCACCGTGATCACCACTGAAAGCACGAGGATACGAAAACAAAAAGGAAAATGCCAAGTACGATGTGTATAAAACCAAACTTAACGCCAAAAGCCTATATATTGAAAATTGCATGAAAGGAAAGAGCATGAACGAATCGACACAAGATAAAAACAATATGGAATAGGTTCCCCTTTATTGATATGCTTTCAAAGTCATGTTACAATATGTCTCCTTCCTTTTTAAAGGATATGAGCGTTAAATATGTTTCTTATCACATCCATGGATAGCAATCCTTCTTCCGCGTGCCCACATGTAAGATGGGCGGACCAAAACGTCACCGTCGCTTGTGTATATGATTTTTGACTCCTTCCTACTCCTCTAATTTTAGAGACCTACGTTCAAGGATACATAAAATATCAGTAGCACCTGCAGACAGAATAGAACATGTATTTCCCAAGGCCTATTGTCAGTGTATGCATGAAAATATTAAAACGATAACCAAATGACCTCAGATCAACCTGAAAATTTAACAAAAGCATTAATATGTTACTAGGAGGTCACTAAAAAAGGAACAGTCTAGAAATTCCTCACATATTTGTATTCGCTTCGGGGTGGGACGAATAGACCTACAATAAATAGTCAGAAAGCATCCTCTTCAATGTCCCATCCAAAAAGCTCCAAATGACCTACAAAGTTGGGGTTAGCTAATTGGGGATGTTTTGGGAAGACCCAAAAGGTCATATTTCTCCAATTTGACCTCTATCACCTAGATTTTGCTGGTGCCATCTGCAAGTTAGTAAATGCGGGAAATGATAAAAACCTGGTCAAAAATGCTCAGAATGAAATGAAATTTAAACTACAGCCTATTTAGATAACCTAGAATAATATTAAAAATAAAAATCAGAGAAATCTATCACAAATTTCTAATCACTTCGGGGTGGGGCGATTAGGACTGCGACAGCTTTGGGGGCGCCCGGGGGCAGGACACCCACCGTTTGGGACTCTATTTCAGCACCAATCCACTTGGGATGGGTAAAAAAATTCTTATGGGGTGTTTTCAACAAATTTTGTGGAATATTGTGGCCAAATGTTCGGGTTTGGGTCTAGAATGCGCCTCCAATAATCACCCAATAACCTCCCTCCAAAAGAGAGATCAAGGATGTGAAAGCACAAACAATGGGTGAGGATATATTTTAGCAGCACTTCATTGCTCCAAAATCTCCTCTCTGTATCTCCTTTTGGGTGAGAAGACTCACCAATTTATAGACCTAGGGTCTCTTTGTTTGAATGCGCATGCGAGGGCGCCACTTGAGTTGATTGTCCTATTTTGAGAGAAAATATTATTCCCTGATTTAGATTCTCCTTGCATGAGGTCTCTAAAATAAATACATGCATGACTGAAGTCTCTCTTCTTGATTTTGAATCCGTTCCTCATAATTGCATGTCCTGAAGTTGCAGTTAACTGGCAGACCTGTCAAGGTTTGAATTTTTTCTAGTCAAACCTGCTATTCGCCTCACCCTGGGGCGAATGCTGCTATTCATCCCAGGGTGGGGTGAATACCAGTTTGTATTCGTCCTAGGGTGGGGCGAGTAGGGAGCAAAGTGCCA
>JAQPPZ010003871.1:0-109366 GCA_028583015.1 Wollemia nobilis
TGAAAGCATGAGATTTCGGAATGAAAAACAGTATTCAGACGTAATGGAAATAGAACTTTGAATGAACCGAATATAAAGGGGAAAAGTAGGAGCACAACCCTTTTAAATTAATTCCGTTCGGTTACAATACATCTCCTACCTTTTCAGGGGCCAGGAGTGTTAGTCTGTCTCGGTTACAATCGAGATTAATATTGCTTCTATCTGCATGCCTACATTTGAAATGGACGGGCCAAAGTACTACCACCGCTTATGTTGATAAATCTTTGCTTAGTGCTGCTTATCCTGCATTCAAAGAAATGGTAAACTGTTTAGTAGCACCTGCAATAAGAGGACAGAACTTTTGACTCTAAAATCAATGAGAAATACGTGCAGAGATTGATTAGATACGTGAATAAAACAACTCTACGTAAACCTGCAACTTTTACAGAGAAAAGAAAACAGTATGCATTCAAAAAAACATAAAACGTAAACTGTTGTTCTAACATATTCAAAAACATCATATGTTATAAATCATAGAGTTGTTTTAATATATTCGAAAACAGCAAGTATTCGAAAACATGAAACGCAAACTGCTGTTTTAACATATTCGAAAACAGCATATGTTATAAATCGTAGACTGTTTTAATATATTCAAAAATAGCAAGTATTCGAAAACATGAAATGCAAACTGCTGTTTTAACATATTCAGAAACAGCATACGTTATATAAAAACCATGAACGTACGTGGGGTGCCCAAGCGGGCCGCCCTGTGAAAACTCAGTTTCAACGCCAATCCACTAGGGAAGGGCTCGAAATCTAAGACTGTGATGTCAGAAAATTAATGGATTTTTGTGATCCATTGGTCGGGTCTGAAAGTTAGATTCACGCTTCCGAAAAACCACCCACCAACCTCTCTTTGCAAGAGATTCTGGATGTGAAGAAGGAGAAACCCAAACTGATGTAGTCGGGTATCAAGTTTAGCAGCACTTCGTTGTGTTTTTAAAATGCTTCTGTCTCTATGTTTACATTGTATTGAGCTAGTTTTTATAGAGGTTTTTGCCTCCAAAGCATTAATGTCAAACCCTAAATCTGTAGGAGCCACTGGGATTTGATCCTTGTCAGGCAATTACGGGACATGGCTCACACTGACATTGGTAGTTATGAGGCATGGCCTCGGATCGAATTTGTTTTGAAACTGCTTGTCTCATTAATGCTCCGCCGTTCTGTAGACCCATGGGGTCTTTTTGAAAATGGGCACGCAAGGGTGCCATGTGGCGGCCATGCCTTCCACGTGGCAGCCACGCCGAAGTCCGTCTTTGACTGGTTAAGTGTTGCATTTGAAAAGAGAAGTGTTTGCTGTCGAAGTGTCGCAATATCACGACGTCATGATATCGCGACACTTCGGTCGAGGTTCCCCTTCGGGCCAAAGGTGTCGTGATATCGCGACGCGCGATATCGCGACACCTTTGGCCGAGGCTCCCTCTCGGGCCAAAGGTGTCACGATATGGCGACGCGCAATATCGTGACACCTTTGGCCGAGGCTCCCCTCTGGGCCAAAGGTGTCGCGATATCGCGACGCGTGATATCGCGACACCTTTGGCTGAGGCTCCCCTCTGGGCCAAAGGTGTCGCGATATCGCGACATGCGATATCGTGACACCTTTGGCCGAGGTTCCCCTCTGGGCCAAAGGTGTCGTTATATTGCGACGCGCGATATCACGACACCTTTGGCCGAGGCTCCCCTCTGGGCCAAAGGTGTCGTGATTTCACGACGCACGAAATCGTGATGTCACAATTTCGCGACGTCTAAGGCCAAGGTTCCCCTTTTTGCTAGGTTTGCCTTAAATTTTTGCAGTTTGCTTAAGACTTGAAGTTTGAAGGTTGTAGTTTGTTTAAAGGCTCACTTTAGATTGAAGGCTTGTTTAGGATTTGAAGCTTGCAGTTTGCGACCAACTTTGCTCTGCTCATTTTTTGACCTTCTAAACTACTGTGTGAGTGGTCAGGACCACTGTTTGACCTCTGAGGGCTGCCCTGAAAGCTGTGTATGTCAATGCGATCAGTTTTTGTAGTCACTTAATCGGATTGGTGCTGTTTTGGTGTCTACAGATGCCCCTTTTTGGGAAGCGCTGCGGGTGGCGCAGTGCTGAGCAAAAATAGAAAACCAAAGCACTAATGATTAGGGTTTCTTGGTAACCTAACCAACTTTTGATGCCCCAATTATGGAAAGGGCATGCATTCTTGAATCCTTGCTTCTGACGAGCTAAGTAATTTGATTTCAAGTGTTAACCTGTTTTGGTGAGGTGTGACTTGAGCTTGGACATTGATCAATCATGATTAGGCAAAGGGCGTAACCTTTTGTCCACGGGGGAAACCTTGTGTTCATGCTTCGGGAATGCCAAGTATTTGATCAACTTAATGATTGCTTGTTTATCGCCCCAAGCAGGAGCGTTATTGTCTTTGTCAATGATTCTTTGAATGCATGTCATTGCCTTGATTGGGTGTGTGCTTGTTGATTGGTGACTAAGTGTGACTACCCCCTCAAGCGACGAATCTATGAGGGAATGACCTTCGTGAGAAAAGCGACGTGTCGCTTGACCCAAGATGACTTAGGTTAGGGTGCCTTTAGATGTTTTACCGTTTAAGCACATGCAGTTTTCGACATTTGGACCTATTTTTGGTGGGTGTTAACCCTTTTGGTGATGCCATAATGGGGTGAAATCATCAAGAACCCATCTTCCCGTGGAGCGGTCCAGCTATGGTAGCCTTCTTGGGGAAGTAGGAGGGTGACAATTTGAGCCTCGACATCGATTTTATATGCCAAGAGGTTAAGTGCAAGAGCACTTGTGTCCGACAATGCTTATTGCTTATGTTTTTGTGTTGCATTTTTGTGATGTTTTTGTTGCTTTGATTTTCTTGATTTGTGTATATGTCATGATTTTATGCACAATGATTGATGTTGATGGATGCATGATGAATGCAAATGGTTTTGATTGATATGTGATATGCAGAAATGGAATGGATAGATAGACTTGGTGATATTTGGTTATGGCACCATAGACTATTTAGAACTCCATTATTAGACTTACACATGTGGTGTTTCTTTTTTTGTATTTTCTGATGGTATTGCAAGGATGAAAAGTAGTGCAATTGGTTTAGAAATGTAGCTAAGGTTTTCTGAGACTCAGACGGCTTTTAACTTACTAGCCATGATTGTACTTTATCTTACAAGACTTTTGAACAAGGTATGAATCGGACTTGTTTTTGACCAAGCTATTTCACATCCCCGTGTGTGCAATTGAGTTCATTTATGTGGTATTTGTCGGGATACCGCCGAGTGCCGGATGGGCTTTCAATCGAATATGTACTCGAGGATCACCTAATTAGTTCCACTAACTCCTTTGTTGTATGTAGTTAGATTAATCGACGGTGTCATCCAGGATACCATAAGCTAGCTCATCCACATGCAAATATTGATCTCGTACACAAGTTAATGTGATATATATATCGTCATGCGAGAAGTTTACTGCCAGTGATCGATAGGCTATCAACCAAACCGATATCGAGGCTTGCCTCATGACCTGTTAGAATGCTGAGAGTTCTAGGGATTCAAGTTCAACTCCCTTCTTTTCTTCAATTGTATTGGGATACTTGCTCCTTATAGTGATAATAATCACTATTTATTTTGATTTGTTTTTCTTTTCTCTTGAGCAAGGGATTTGGATATGGAGTGACAATAATCACTATTCTTTGTGCCTTTTGATATGTGCACTGTAGGATGTCAAATTTTGGAGTTTTTAACGCTTGCAAATTTTTGATGTTTTGCAACTATTTAGAACTTTGGGATTCTTAGGGAATTGGGTAGGGAGGATGCTTGTCCTTTTGCCAACTCTCAGCATTCCTAGGGTCATTCGCACAGGAGGATGAGCAAGATAACCGTTTCGCTTATGGTGACCTGGATTACCTGTGCGGTGTTTCATCTTTCGTTCACACAACTTGGGAATTTTTATGTGTTTTAATTTGTGTTGGGATGTTACGTAACAAGGCGTATTTCAAGTGTAACTCTACCTTCGTAAAATCTGTTTGACTTGATACATTACATTGCTAAAGAGCAAAATTATGACTGAATCATGAAAAACTCTTGATACATTAAAAGACCACTGACTCTAGTGTGGTAAAAAGCAATGCATGGTGTTTTTGTTGTTTTTGTAAAATGGAATAGTGTAGAACAAGATGGACTAACAGAGCCATTACAGCCTATGGTGCCTTTGACCTGTACGACCATAAATATGCAATGTATGGGTGCAATGCTTTAATGCAGCTATGTATTTTTGTATTTTTGATGGATTGATTTTGGTGAATATGAAGATGAATTGCGAGAAGAACTCTCTATTGATGAATTTGAGTATGCCTAGAAATGAGATGCAAATTTTTGTTGTTTTTGATGATTTTTGTTGTTTTTGAATTTTCTTGATTTTTGACCAAGCGATTATGGAAATCCTTGGAGCATTTTGGGATTGACCAAGTGATTGTAAGAATATTTGGAGCCTTTTTGGGATTGACCAAGCGATTTTTAGGAATCCTTGGAGCATTTTTGGGATTGACCAAGCGATTACAAGAATCCTTGGAGCCTTTTTGGGATTGACCAAGCGATTGCAAGAATCCTTGGAGCATTTGGGGATTGACCAAGCGATTGCAAGAATCCTTGGAGCATTTTGGGATTGACCAAGCGATTGCAAGAATCCTTGGAGCATTTTTGGGTTTTGACCAAGCGATTGCAAGAATCCTTGGAGCCTTTTTGGGTTTTGACCAAGAGATTGCAAGAATCCTTGGAGCATTTGGGGATTGACCAAGCAATTGCAAGAATCCTTAGAGCATTTTGGGATTGACCAAGTGATTGCAAGAATCCTTGGAGCATTTTTGGGTTTTGACCAAGCGATTGCAAGAATCCTTGGAGCCTTTTTGGGTTTTGACCAAGCGATTGCAAGAATCCTTGGAGCATTTGGGGATTGACCAAGCGATTGCAAGAATCCTTGGAGCATTTTGGGATTGACCAAGCGATTTTTAGGAATCCTTGGAGCATTTTTGGGATTGACCAAGCGATTGCAAGAATCCTTGGAGCATTTTGGGATTGACCAAGCGATTGCAAGAATCCTTGGAGCATTTGGGGATTGACCAAGCGATTGCAAGAATCCTTGGAGCATTTTTGGGTTTTGACAAAGCGATTGCAAGAATCCTTGGAGCCTTTTTGGGTTTTGACCAAGCGATTGCAAGAATCCTTGGAGCATTTGGGGATTGACCAAGTGATTGCAAGAATCCTTGGAGCATTTTGGGATTGACCAAGCGATTGCAAGAATCCTTGGAGCATTTTTGGGTTTTGACCAAGCGATTACAAGAATCCTTGGAGCCTTTTTGGGTTTTGACCAAGCGATTGCAAGAATCCTTGGAGCATTTGGGGATTGACCAAGCAATTGCAAGAATCCTTGGAGCATTTTTGGGTTTTGACCAAGCGATTGCAAGAATCCTTGGAGCCTTTTTGGGTTTTGACCAAGCGATTGCAGGAATCCTTGGAGCATTTGGGGATTGACCAAGCGATTGCAAGAATCCTTGGAGCATTTTGGGATTGACCAAGCGATTGCAAGAATCCTTGGAGCATTTTTGGGTTTTGACCAAGCGATTGCAAAAATCCTTGGAGCCTTTGTGGGTTTTGACCAAGCGATTGCAAGAATCCTTGGAGCATTTTTGGGATTGACCAAGCGATTGCAAGAATCCTTGGAGCCTTTTGGTATTGACCAAGCGATTGCAGAATCCTTGGAGCCTTTTGGGATTGACCAAGCGATTGCAGGAATCCTTGGGGCCTTTTGGGATTGGATCTCTTAGATATGAAATGGTCGTAAATGACTGATATTCAAGGGTTTTGTTTCCTTGATACCATCAAGAGAAACTAGCCGGTATGTCTCGGGTCCTATTTTGCTATCAATGATATATGGACCTAACCAATTTGCCGCAAACTTGTCCCTTAGGTGGGACGGAAAACTGGAATTTTGCTGGTTTTCCTTCAAAACCAAATCACCGACCTGAAAGTCCCTTATGTGAACTTTCATGTTGTAAGCTTTCTTAAGTCGCTCTTGATAAATATGTAAATGCTCGAGAGAATTAACGTGTCGTTCGTCAAGCAATGTAAGCTGGTCTAACCGGGCTTGCCATGCAGAATCATCGTCGATGAACTCCTGCATTGATATGCGCAAGGAAGGAATCTCCAACTCGAGAGGCATGACTACCTCGGAGCCATACACAAGCAAAAACGGAGTGGCCCCAGTGGGTGTCCGAATGCTAGTGCGATAGGCCCATAGGGCAAGTGGGATTTGAATGTGCCAATCCTTATGACTATCTGCGATGGTCTTTTTAAGGATGGCAACTAGCGTTTTGTTTGACGCCTCTGCTTGCCCATTCGCCTACGGATAATAGGGTGTTGAAAAGTTGTGCTGAATCTTGTGCTTTGTGGTCAAAGCATGCACGTATTTATTCTTGAAATGTGTTCCATTATCCGAGACTATTTTGGATGGAATACCAAAATGACATATGATGTTATGCAAAATGAACTCCATAATGCGGGGTCCTATCGTAGAGGTAAGCGGAATTGCTTCCACCCACTTGGTAAAGTACTTTGTGGCCGTTATGATAAACGTGTGATAGCATGATGATGCAGGGGAGATCTTTCCAATTAGATCGAAGCCCCACTGCGAGAACGGCCAATTAGACTGGACTATCTGCAAGGCCTAAGAAGGTACGTGCATCAAATTGGCATGATGTTGACACTTCATGCACTTCTTGACATAGGTGCAACAATCTCGCTCTAAAGATGGCCAATAATAGCCCATGCAAAGAATGCGCTTTGCAATGGCCAAACCGCTGAAGTGGCCACCACATGTACCATCGTGCGCTTGGGCAACTACCCAAGTGGACTCTTGCTGGTCCAAGCAACGAAGGAGGATTCCTTCATAGCTACGACGATACAAAATGTCTCCTATAAAGACATATTTAGCCGCTTTCTGCTTGAGTGCTCATTTTGTAGCATGAGTCAAATCAAGCGAAAGACTATCTAACTTGAGGTAGTCTTTGATGGGTAAATACCAGTCCTGTTCATCAGAAACCTTGACAGTATGAATAGCCAATCCCTCTTGAAGTTCCTCCCTAGCAAATGCTGAATGGGATAGAACCTGCAAGAATAGCGTTGTGTTGCTATTAATGGGAGTAGGGGAGAACAAGGACCCCCATTTGGCATGTTTCAGACGATCTCGGATTTGAGAGAACTTATCCGAGGATGGTTCAATCTGGATCATGTGGATTCCTGGCATCAAGTTTGAGCTTGCACACTCCATCACGGATTGCGATAAGGTTTTGACTTGAATGGTTGTCATATCACCGAAAAGGTCCTACGGAATTAGTGACCCCAAGGAGGCCATTGTGTTCGCAAAATGATTCGATGATCGAGGGAGGGCCTCGATGTCATACCACTCAAGTTTTGCCAAGAATTTTTCCACAAGGGCTTTATAAGCCTTCAGAACTAGGCATTTGCATTAATATACCCCTTTGACTTGATTGACTATTAACAACGAATCACCAAAGATATTCAATCGTTTGATGTTCATGGTGATTGTTGTCTGAAGACCTAGGAGCAAGGCTTCATACTCTACGTTATTGTTGGTGCATGGGAAGTTTAATTTAAATGACAGGGGCATTGGGGAACCCTACAGTGTGAAGAATACAATTCCCGTGCCACCACCTTGCTCACATTTAGAACCATCAAAGAATAGGTTTATGTCGTCCTGTGACTCAGGCTCATCAGAATCTAGCGATTCTTAGACATGGAAGACCCCATCATCGGGTAGTTCTATGACCAGAGGCTGATCGTCTTCAAGAGGAGCCTCTACTAGTTGATCGGCTATGACTTGTCCTTTGATAGATTTTTGTCCAATAAACTCTATGTCAAATTTCGTCAACAACATGATCCATTTCACCATGCGACTACTATGATAAGTACGACTCATCATGTATCACAATGGATTCTCCTTAGACACAACATACGTAGTGTTGCTGAGCATGTAGTGGCATAGCTTTTTGGTAGCAAACACCACTGCTAAGCGAGTTTCTCAACGTATGCATAGTTAAGTTCATAACTGACCAGGGTGCGGCTAAGATAGTATGTAGCCTGCTCTTTGTGAAGTTCATTCTTCTGGGCTAGCATGGTGCCCAGTGCCACCTCATTAGCTGAGATGTATAAGTAGAATGGCACTCCTGGTCTAGGTGGCACCAATACTGGTGACGAAGCCAGGTATTGTTTGAAATCGTCAAAGGCTGACTGACACTCGTCATCCCAATGAAATGTAACCCCTTTGTGCAATAATTTGTTCATGGGTCGGCACTTGTTAGATAATTGTGCTATAAAGCGTTTAATTGACGTGACCTTTCCCTGCAGACTCCTGAGCTGCTTGATTGTAGTTGGGGGAACCATTTCAAGGATTGCCTTGACTTTCTTTGGGTCCACCTCGATTCCTCGTTTTGAGACTATGAAACCCAAGAGTTTTCTAGATGTGACGTCAAAGACGCACTTCTTGGGGTTTAGTCTAACTTTATGCTCCATGAGGCGATCGAGGATCTTGCTAAAGTGATTGATATGATTTGAGCGCAAGAGAGACTTGTCTAATAAATCATCCATGTAATCTTCCAAAGTTTTGTGCATGTAATCGTGGAAGATATATGTCATGGCACGTTGGTAGGTGGCACCAGCATTTTTAAGGCTAAAAGGCATGACCTTATAACAAAATGTCCCCCAAGGCGTTGTGAACGCCATTTTTAGTTGGTCTTCAGGATTGATACGAATCTGATTGTATCCTGAGAAACCATCCATTAGGGAGAGCATTTCATGACCTGCTATAGCGTCTACCAATGCGTCGATGCTCGGCAAGGGGAAATCATCCTTAGGACTCGCTTTGTTTAGATCTCAAAAATTAGTGCATATGCGAATCCTCCCGTCGGGCTTTTTGACGGGAACCATGTTGGACAGCCATGGCGGATAATCCATGCAGATGACAAACTATGCGTCCAACAGCTTTTGCAATTCGTCTTTGACCATTAAGGCCACTTTTGGGTGCATCTTACGTAGTTTTTTCTTTACAGGCTTGATTATCGGATCAAGCATTAAATTATGCATGACTAGTTGCGGGTCTAGTCTTGGCATATCCTTGTATGACCATGCAAAATCTCCTTCTTCTCTTTGAGAAGGGCAATGTATTCGGCTTGCTCTTCGGGGGAAAGACTTACCCCCAGCTTGAGAATCTATGGATTCATTGGATCTGTGCCAATGTCTACGTCAGTCGTATCCTCGACTGACATGTGGGATCCATCCTCCAACTGATGTGGAGTCAGGATCAAATGATATCATTAGCTGAATTTAGATCTATGCTTGGAACCTCGGGTTCCTCTTCAGCCTGAAAAATATCCTGAGTTGTCCTTGGGGTCAAATGAGGTATTTCACCAAAATGCCAGTACTCTGATGGTGACAAAGGTGAATTGACGCGATCCCAGTTGATGGCATCTATGTCGAGATGCAATGACCATGCTGGATCGACCGGATTACGGATGGGTGCGATCAAATCAATGGAGATCATGTAGATGGAATGAATTAGGTCTCCATTACCGCGGGTATGATAACTTGAATTTTTTGGATGCTCCCTATACTTTGGATCTGGTTCTAGGGGAACGGGCATGAATGGATCGGCCCTATGTGCTGATAGGAGGATAGGGTCTTCCCTCGAAACTTTTGTCATGATAGGGTATCAGGGTGGACGGTGCTCATCATGAATTTGGAGCCATGGATCTAACACTAGGGTCCCACCATGATCGCCACTGAAAGCATGAGATTTCAGAATGAAAAACAGTATTCAGACATAATGGAAATAGAAATTTGAATGAACCGAATAGAAAGGGGAAAAGCAGGAGCACAGCCATTTTAAATTAATTCCGTTCGGTTACAATACATCTCCTGCCTTTTCAGCGGCCAGGACTGTTAATCTGTCTCAGTTACAATCGAGATTAATATTGCTTCTATCCGCATGCCCACATTTGAAATGGACGGGCCAAAGAACTACCGTCGCTTATGTTGATAAATATTTGCTTGCTGCTGCTTATCCTGCATTCAAAGAAACGGTAAACTATTTAGTAGCACCTGCAATAAGAGGATAGAACTTTTGACTCTAAAATCAATGAGAAATACGTGCAGAGATTGATTAGATACGTGAATAAAACAACTCTACGTAAACCTGCAACTTTTACAAAGAAAAGAAAACAGTATGCATTCAAAAAAACATAAAACGTAAACTACTATTCTAACATATTCGAAAATAGCATATGTTATAAATCGTAGAGTTGTTTTAATATATTCAAAAATAGCAAGTATTCGAAAACATGAAACGCAAACTGTTGTTTTAACATATTCGAAAACAACATATGTTATAAATCATAGACTGTTTTAATATATTCGAAAACAACAAGTATTCAAAAACATGAAACACAAACTGCTATTTTAAAATATTCAGAAACAGCATACGTTATATAAAAACCATGAACGTATGTAGGGTGCCCAAGCGGGCTGCCCTGTGAAAACTCAGTTTCGACGCCAATCCACTAGGGATGGGCTCGAAATCTAAGACTGTGATGTCAAAAAATTAATGGATTATTGTGATCCAATGGTCGGGTCTAAAATTCAGATTCACGCTTCCGGAAAACCACCCACCAACCTCTCTTTGCAAGAGATTTTGGATGTGAAGAAGGAGAAACCCAAACTGATGCAGTCGGGTATCGAGTTCAGCAGCACTTCGTTGTGTTTTTAAAATGCTTCTGTCTCTGTGTTTACATTGTATTGAGCTAGTTTTTATAGAGGTTTTCACCTCCAAAGCATTAATGTCAAACCCTAAATCCGTAGGAGCCACTAGGATTTGATCCTTGTCAGGAAATTACAGGACATGGCTCGCACTGACATTGGTAGTTATGAGGCATGGCCTCGGATCGAATTTGTTTTGAAACTACTTGTCTCATTAATGCTCCGCCGTTCTACAGACCCACAGGGTCTTTTTGAAAATGGGCATGCAAGGGTGCCACATGGTGGCCATGCCTTCCACGTTGCAGCCACGCCGAAGTCCGTCTCTGACTGGTTAAGTGTTGCCTTTGAAAAGAGAAGTGTTTGCTATCGAAGTGTCGCGATATCGCGACGTCGCGATATCGCGACACTTCGGCCGAGGTTCCCCTTCTGGGCCAAAGGTGTCACGATATCACGACGCACGATATCGCGACACCTTTGGCCGAGGCTCCCCTCGGGGCCAAAGGTGTCACGATATTGCGATGCGCTGGCCGAGGCTCCCCTCTGGGCCAAAGGTGTCATGATTTTGCGACGTCTAAGGCCAAGGTTCCCCTTTTTGCTAGGTTTGCCTTAAAGTTTTGCAGTTTTCTTAAGACTTGAAGTTTGAAGGTTACAGTTTGTTTAAAGGCTCACTTTAGATTGAAGGCTTGCTTAGGATTTGAAGCTTGCAGTTTGCGACCAACTTTGCTCTGCTCATTTTTTGACCTTCTAAACTGCTGTGTGAGTGGTCAGGACCACTGTTTGACCTCTAAGGGCTGCCTTGAAAGCTGTGTATGTAAATGCGATCAGTGTTTGTAGTCACTTAATCAGATTGGTGCTATTTTGGTGTCTACAAGTTTAATATATAGTATCAAACTTCCTTTCTGAGTTTTTAGTTCATATTCGAGATTGAGTTAACTTTTAAACATTCTAGTTAAAATGTCACACACAAAATTCTAGTTTTATATTACCTTCGCTTTATCAAATAGTTCAACATTTTTGGGTTCTACTTTACTGGCTAGAATTTAAAGTGAACAATCCAAGAAAAATGTTTTCACTATTTACTTGCATTAAATCTTGGAGTTAGTTTTATTTTAAAATGAATATCTCTAATAATCAAGAATACAAACTTATACTAAGAGGGGAGGTGAACAATATAAGATAAAACGTTTTATTTTTCAATCCAAATGATAACAACAATAATATAAAAGCAGTAAATAATGCACACATCATCACACACATTAGAGACATGGTTTACCATGGTTCACCCAATGTGGGTTACCCACGAAGAAAATATTCCTTATAATTTTTCTCAATGAATATTTTGGGAATCAAATCGCTATTACAATATTTATGGGCCTTTGTCCAAAGGAGACACCAATCCCATATGCACAAGTTTGTGGATGTCTATCTACAGGAGACTTCTATCCCCACTGCTCTATTTTGTGGATCTCTTTCCACAGGAGAACTCTATACTCTCTGCTCTATTTTATGGATATCTCTCCATAGGAGAAATCTATCTCCTTTGTTCTGCTCAAATTTGATCAAATATGTTCATAATTTTGATCCAATATTCTCATAAAAATGTCTTAAACCTGCTCATAGGTATTCCTCAAACCTGCTCACAAGTCAGCCACCAACCTACTCACAAGTCTGCCACTAACCTTCTCACAAGTTTGATCCAATCTACTCACAACACTATCTTAAACCTACTCACAAGTTTACCTCAAACCTGATCGTAAGTTTACCTCTAACCTGCTCATAAGTCTAATCCAATCTGCTCACAACATTGTCTTAAAACTGTTCTCTATCTCTACTTTATAACATGCTCATAACTCTTAATTTGCGCTTATGGAGATATGTATTCAAAAACCTCTCACAAACAACTAATTTTTCTAGTGCCACTTCAAGGGTTAGATAGAAAAATAATTTCGTAAAACATCCACATGAATTTCCTTCTCAAAATATATGCTCAATGAAATCTATGTACTTGTACTATGTACTTGCACACAAGATAAACTTCCTAGGTTGTTTTACTGGTGCCATGGCTTTCCGTAGCTGCAACTTCACTAACTATAGAAATGATAGTCTAATAGGTAGCCATCAAAAGGGAAGGATCCCCCTACCCAAGGTGGAGTAGTTACACAAAATGGTACAGTGTGTGTAGATCTTGTAAGGGCACTAGTGGTATGGAAGCCAATGAAAGAGCAAAAGGAAAACAACAACATGCAAGCGAAAAACCCCTATGTAAGATATTTTAAGTTTTAGTACATATATTCTCTTTTTTATGTTCAAGTATTGTTGATCCAAAATTCTTCAACTTTTCTCTTGATTTCTTTTGAGGGTTTATCCCTATGAGGAAGTTGAGAAACCCACATCCATATTTTAGGATCTTCCTCTAAAAGAGTCATTTCTTTCATTTTTCTATATATTGAGCAACTTAGTAGTTTCTCCAATTTCCCCATATGATTTGATACGTCTACTCCATACGTACTTCTAAAATCACATCATATTGAATTTTGATACATACTTTATTATATATTATCTAAAAAATATTTTATATACTTTTCACTACTTTTCTTATGTTTTCTATTTATTTCTTATTGGATTCATATCAACCCCTTACAACTTGAAATTCAATTTTAATTATTTATATTTATATAATACTTGAAGGTCAATGTCAATTATTTATATTTATATAATATTGTAAGGATTTATTCTTGTCTCACACCACATATTTCTCAAGTCAAATGTTTTATATGTGATAAATGTTGTTATACTATGTAAAATCATCTGTGTATTCAAAATTTCAAGTGTTTTCTTAATGGGTCTTGAATGAATCCAATTTTTATTTTTGCATGATAGTAAGATAGAGAGGGAAGGCCTTGTTTTCAAATATTATAGTTCTATCGGGGCTTTCAAGATAATAGTGTAACAATTTAATATCATCAAAGGAAGATTTTAGGTGGATATTTCTAGCAATGGGTGAGGTTGAAATATAAGCTTGTAAGCTCTTTTGCAACCATGGTTTGGTCTATGTGGAACAAAAATAAATTTCAATGGAGAAACATATATTACATATGTAAAATAAAGTAATGTTGTTTCTTGTATATTAATTTCTCCCTTGATTTTTAAACTATGACTAGTGTGGAAGTTAATATAGAAATTTTGTTGCTATACTCTTTGAATGGGCGGGTATAATGTTATATAGTGTGCATGCATCTTCATTGGAGGTCAAAATATGATCCCTCACATTTATATTATACCTTTATTGATAACAAGAAATATATCTGGAAATGGCAAGAAGTGTTGTTTGTGAACGTTTTGGTTGAGTGGAATGAAACAATCCTCTTTTTCAATGTGGACCAAGAGTAATTCAAAATAAGTGTAATGTATTAAGTCTAAATTTGTTGGGAAATGCAACCCAGTGTGTTTTGTACACTTACCTAGTGAAACTCATTATAAAGGATAACATGAGTTAGTTGGGTGTAAAATATGAGTAACTTGTGATCTGAATAAGTAAAACTATTTCAATTTATTTTATATTGTATTCTTATGTTTCGATGTAAAAATTTTAAATAATCATCTTGCTGAAATTTAATAAATAAATAAAAAGAGCTTACCATTGTTTACTCTCATTTATTTCTATATTTTATTTGTAAAAGAAAATAAGTAATTTTTTCCTAGATTGTTTGTGTTGAGAATGTTTTTATCCCTATGAAGGTTTAAGTAGGGATTTCCTAGCAATATGAATGAAAGACGAACTTTAATTGCATATGTATTTAATTAAAGGATCATTTTGTCAAGGAGACAAGATTTATCAGTATTATGTTAAATGTTAATATCTTTAAACGTTATTGAAGTAAATGGTTGTTTTCAAGATCGAAACCCGAGAGTTGACTTTGAGCAATAAAATCAAGTATTTAATTTGTAGCTAAAAAGGATACCTGGTTTGTGAAAAGATAATTGAGTGATAAATGAATGGTTATCTAGTTTCTTGGCAAGTTAGTCTTAGAGGCGAACTGAGTTTTGAACTATGTTAAAGTTGTTAATTTGACCAAAAATATAACAAACAAAATTTGGAAGAAAACTATATTAAAGTGTTATGATATATTCAAATATGTTCCTGGAGTGGAAGGAAACATTTTTTCAAATTAAGTTTATATGAATTATGTTTTTGTCTATGAAGCCATCCAGGCAATAGTTAAGAGAAGAAAACTACTCATAGTTAAAATTGAATATATATATATATATAGGAAAAATTAATCCTAGCATGTTTGGTAGGGGTATTAACTCTGAAGGTTGAAGTACAAATATTTTTCTCATCTCGGTGTGGTTTATGATGTGATCACATTCATATCATATGATTCTTTTTATATTTATTTAAATTATGATTTTTAATTCTTTCCAAGAAAATTATGGAGAAGAGATAATCTGTGACTAATGAAACCTTATGGAAGGTTGAAACTCAGAAACTAGGTAGAATGTAAGAAGTATGGAAAGGAAACCTTATTATTATTATTTTATGTTAAAAATATATTTTTTCCTTTGCTTCAATGTCATAAGTTTAATTTCTTACGTAATGGGTTTTATATTAGAGAATGGTAGGTATAACATGTTGGTTGAGAACTCTAGTGTTGAGAGTTGGTTTTATTAAGCCTGCATAACATTAGGGAAACCAATAACCCATGAGAAGCAACTTAAAACCCATATAATAGTTTATCGGGAAGGATAAATGAAAGTTATTGCCAGTGAAAATAAATGGCTTAAACACCCAATATCATTCAGGTGCGGGTATGCACACGATTCTTGAGAGCAACGGTAGATTGACAGAATTGGTTGACACATGTGACTTAGTCAAAACTGGTAACAAGGGATGGTATGGAATGCCACCTCCAGGTTACTGCTCGAGGATTACTATGATAAGTCAAATGTAAACCTATTAACTTACTTATTTCACCTACAAGTCAAATGGCATGAATTTTGCAGGGTGGGTCTTTGAGAAATCCTATAGGAGGTAGGGAGGAAGAAACCACTTAAATACCTATAAGAGAACCAAGGTCATGTGTAATACAAGAAGGTCCTCAACGTGAAATAAGGATGAAACAGTTGAATGAGACTCTGTCGAATGGTTTTGATAGTGAGGAATGAAACCTTGCAAAGGTTGTGCAAATTTTACAAAATCACATGGATCAGCAAAGTGAATAAATGGCTGAACAAAAAACTCATTGGCCCAACAATAGGAGTTGATTGTTCAACAACAAAAAATTATAGAAGACTTGACTAGGGTAAGATAAACTAGAATAGGCAAAGTAAAGGAAGTACCTAGTGAATCTATATGATACAATACTGGTAGGGCCAAAGTGAGTAAAGAGTTGGATATGAACCTTAAGAAGGTCATAATATCCAAGTTTAATGGGAAAGGTTATGGTGATGTAGTGGAAAATTGACTAAGTAAACTAGAGTCATATTTTTCCCTAGTAGTTTTGTCATCTGAATCTAAAACTCTGTTGGCAATTATGAATATGATTGAAATATCCCTAGATTTTTGGAATTCCTATAAGAAATGGCATAATATTGAAGCTACAAATCTCAAGTGGGAGGATTTAATTAAATAATTAAGGGATAGATTTTTGACCAAGCAATATTATATGGAGAAATTTGATGAGTTTTATAATCTATGATAAGAAATTATGTTAGTAAGGTATTACCACCGAAAGTATATTCAACTACTAAAATATGCATCCCAATATGAAAGTAATGAAAATATGAAGGTTCAAAAATTTATTTTGGGATTGCATCCTACAATCATGATGGTGGTGAATATGCACAACCTTGTGGATCTTCCTACAAATTTTGATTTGGCATGGAAAGAAGAAGCGAATCAAGAGACTAGAAAACATACTTTAATTATAAAAAAACTATCTAAAAAAAAAAAATGAGCTCAATAAGTGAAAGAGTTTTAGGTTCATGAAGTGGAAAAAAGAAAAAATCAAGAAACCTAAAGGCAAAGATCAAAATAGATAGGGAGGCAAAAATAGAGCTAACTTTCAGGATAATAAATTTAGTAAGGATGGAAGAATTTTTTTCAAAAGATAGGATTAGATACCAACAAATCATAATGAAGAACACAAGCCTATACTAAGATGGGGTGTGAACATTATAAGACCACTTTTTACTTTTTCTTCCAATTCAATATTATGTTGTGTAAAGATAGTAGTATCAATAGTAGTAATAAAAGAAATGCATAGAAACCACACACAATAGAGACACCACAATTTATGTGGTTCACCCAATGTGGGATACTCCACGGAGAAAATATTTTACTAAAACTTTCTCAATCAATCTCTTTGGGAATCACTCCCAATTACAATGTTTATGGACCTTTGTCCAAAGGATATGTTGATCCCTCAATATCAAGTTTGTGGAAATCTTCCACATGAGAACTCTTTCCCCTTATGCTCTGGCTATGTGATCTTCTATAAGACTCTATCTCTCTACTACACTAACTGGTGGACCTATCTCCACTAGAAGACTCCTCACTTAGATCTATCTTCAACTGTGTTGCTATTGGATATCTATCCACTAATACTCTTTCCTTTGTACTCTATCATCTCCAAAGCTCTATCAATAGGCTCACTAAGAACCTGATCAATAGGCTCACATAGAACCTACTTAACAAGCTCACACCAAAAATGTCAAATACTGAATAACAAGTTCACATAGAACCTATCTAAATATGCTCTAGAAATATCACAAAAAACTTGCCCAAATATGCTCTAGAAAGCTCACCAAGAACTTGCCCAAATCTACTCTAGCAATCTCACCAATAACTTGCCCAAATCTGATCTAGCAATCTCACCAAGAACTTTCCCAAAACTGTCCACAAATATGTCCCAATGTAAACACCAAAATAGCACCAATTCGATTATGTGACTACAAACACGGATCGCATTGACACACATAGCCTTCAGGGCAACCCTCAGAGGTAAAACAGTGGTCCTAGCCACTTACACAGTAGTTTAGAAGGTCAAAAAGTAAACAAAGCAAAGTTGGTCGTTTAAGCAAGCCTTAATCAAAAGAAAGCCTTAATCAAAAGCAAGCCTTAATCAAAAGAAATCCTTAATCAAAAGCAAGCCTTAATCAAAATAAAAGCCTTGGCCAAAGTGTCACGATATCGCGACGTCGCGATATCGTGACACGTCGACACCCAAAGCAAAGCCTTGGTCGAAGTGTCGCGATATCGCGACGTTGCGATATTGCGACACTTCGGTTCCCAAAGCAAGCCTTAATCAAAAGAAAGCCTTAATCAAAAGCAAGCCTTAATCAAAAGAAAAGCCTTCGTCGAAGTGTCGTGATATCGCGACGTCACGATATTGCAAAACTTTGATGCCCAAAGCAAAGCCTTGGCCGAAGTGTCGCGATATCACGACGTCACAATATTGTGACACTTTGGCGCCCAAAGCAAAGCCTTGGCTGAAGTGTCACGATATCGTGACACTTCGGCACCCAAAGCAAAGCCTTGGCTGAAGTGTCGCGATATCGCGACACTTCGGTGCCCAAAGCAAAGCCTTGGTCGAAGTGTCGTGATATCGCGACACTTCGACGCCCAAAGCAAAGCCTTGGTCGAAGTGTCGCGATATCGTGACACTTCGACGCCCAAAGCAAAGCCTTGGCCGAAGTGTCACGATATCGTGATGTCATGATATCATGACACTTCAACGCCCAAAGCAAATCCTTGGCCGAAGTGTCACGATATCGCGATGTCGTGATATCGCGACACTTTGGCGCCCAAAGCAAAGCCTTGGCCGAAGTGTCGCGATATCGCGACGTCGCGATATCGTGACACTTCGACGCCCAAAGCAAAGCCTTGGCCGAAGTGTCATGATATCACAATGTTGTGATATCGCGACACTTTGGCGCCCAAAGAAAAGCCTTGGCCAAAGTGTCGCGACATCGCGATATTGCGACAAACTTTGCATTTGCACCTGGGCAAAATTTAACCAATCAAAGGCGAACGTTGACCAATCAAATGTAGATTTTAAGCATTTAAAAGCAGACATTAAACCATCTAAAAGTAGACGTTAAATAAGTGGTAGCCGAGGATAGTCAGTTATTTCCGCCTGTTGTGCATGTGCGCATAGGTGGGCAGATTGGCAGTTAGGGGACTGTCACAAGGGCAGTCATGTAATCCCAAGTCAATGAGGAGTCTCCTCCCTCTTGGGAAGGCATGGCAACCATGTGGCATCCCTGCGTGCCCTTCCAAAGATACCCCACGGGTCTATAAAATGGTGGACTTTTCCCACCCAAAAAAGAAGTTGGTAGACATTTCAAGCGATGAAGTGCTGCCAAACCAAACACCCGATTGCATTCCTGTTCGATTCATCTCTTCTACATCCGTAATCTCTTTCACAAGAGAGGTTATTGGGTGGTTATTGAAAGGTGAATCCGGACCTTAGAACCCGACATTGGACCACAGTAATCCATCAATTCGATGACACCACATTCTCTGAGATTTTGAGCCCATCCCTAGTGGATTGGCGTCAAAGTCACGTTTTAACAAGGGCGGCCCGCTTGGGCACCCCACACTGTTTGTTAGTTGCATTATTAGTTTATTTTGTCATGCTTTACGTTCGAATATATCCTTTATCAAATATATCCTGCATTCTACGTTCTACGTCTAATGCTTTACGTTCGAATATATCTGTCACGCTTTACGTTCTATGTCTAATCTAGATTTCAGAAGACAGTTATCGAATATATCCTACGATGCAATGAAATACTAACCTGCAGGTAACAGCAGCATTTTGGCTTTTTATCATAGGCGAAGTCGTCTCACCTGGAGACGAATTACAACAGACTTTCATCGACTGTTTTAATGACAGCGGCCCTTTGATAAAGTTTTTGGTTTTTGTCAAACGTGTAGGTCGTTAAAAATCACTTTACTCACTGTTTTAGACAATCATTTTCATGCATCTCTTGTTAAATTCAAAGAACAAACTTTTTCTATGTGCAGCAGGTGCTACTAATGCTTTCATTATTTCTTTGATTACAGGACAAGTAGTAAGAAGCGAGGACTCATCAACATCAGCGGCGACAATATTTTGGCCCGCCCATTTTGCATGTGGGCATGCGAAAGGAGTATTGACCACGATTGTAACCAAAACATTGCTAACACTCCTAGCCCCTAAAAGTGGAGTTTGGAATTAATATAAAAGGGCTGTGCTCCTATTTTCTCTTTATATTTTGTCTCGATTTGATTACGTTCTTCCTATTTTATGCATCGAGTTAGTCTTTGTTTATATTGCATCTCAATATTGTTTTATTTCCAAAATCTCATGCTTTCAGTGGCGATCACGGTGGGACCCTGTCCCCTGTTTTTATTTTAGATTCGAAAACTGATTAAAATTTATGTTTTTGTGCTTAAAGGTACCAGGCCGAATCAGAAACAGCCGATTTAGGTGAAAAAGACAGTCGATTTGAGCAGAAAAGAGGTAAGGTTCCAAAACTGTACCTGTCATTTTTTTTTATTATCATTTTTTGTTTCTATTTTTCTGTCAACTTTTACTTGCTTAGGGAAAGTTGTTTATGCTTGTTTCATTTTTATTAAATAAAATGAACCCCACACACATCACGTGGTAAATTAAACCAAGGAGCTGGTCGTAAAACCCCAACCCTTGATCAAGACCATCGGTGGATTTCATCACCACCTTGGCTTGATTTTGCATCCATCACCCCGATTGTCACTGTTGTTAGGCGTAAATCCTAACGAAAGTTGACCGAGTGTTGCTGGGGTGATTCCCATGCATGCGAGGATAAGTCTTCTATGGTAGGTGTCATTAACAAGACAATCCCCCTTCCATACCGCCTATGTTCCACATACCATCTGCTCTCACGTACCTATAGTTTCCCTATCGTAAGGTCGGGTATATAGAGAGGTTGGTATATTGGTTCGGCAATGGTATATTGAAGGGGTGACCATCTATGGGAGTCATATGAGCCAACATTATGCATTTAAACGTTCTTCAAAACTTGCAAAAACAAAACAAAACATCAAAATGCACTAAACCAGTTTAGGACACACTATTAATCTTTAAAAGAGATAATCACAGTTTGTGTATGTGTGTGTTCATTTCTGCTTAGTGTAACAAAAAGAAAAATCATCATAAACGAGATACAAATCTGCTTAGCTAGTATAGAAGCACCACAATGGTGTGCACCCGTAGCCAAGCCCAATCAAGGGTAGACACTACGAAATGTGCATAAAGAGGAGGCACAAGTCACCTCCGGTATAGCCCCAAGGATTTGGTCATACCACCTTGGCAGCCTAACACACAAGGCAGTCCCCTCCATGCCCCGATGAAATAGGACTATAGGGGAACCTCTTCAAGGAGCACTCCTGTTCAACATAGCACTCAGCACACACCCTTCCATGAGGGGTACAGTCATAGGAGAGCTCCCTTAGATGCTCGCTATGAGTGGTCACCGCGCGATGAAGCGCTAGGTCAACATAGGGTTCAACGGGAGGAACCACATCATTACACTATTCCTCCTTCACCCCCTCTAGTTGTCAAGACTACAAAGACAAATCCAGAGCACAAGGCTCCTCAGGCGGGGCGAGCCAACTCCACCCATTCCTTTTTCACTTATGACAAAGAGCAAGAGGAAAACCCTTACCTTCCTCAAGAACAATATACATCACGGGTGCAAGAAGCCTTTGCAAATGCTAGCTATCAGGATCACCTACTAATGCCAGAGGCTCGAATAAATGCCACTACCTCCAACAGAGGGAGGTGGCCTATAGAGATCTTGGATCACTACAACCGAGATAGATATGTTAGAGAGGCATCTAGGCCTTCTAGACATGAGGTGATAAGACCAACTATCTTAGAATCTGTCAAGCATTTCGCACACCGGATGCAACTCACGCAACTTGAGCTAGAACGACAACAATTAGAGCAATGGTATCTTCTAAATAAAGAGCACCTTCATCACTAGAAGGATGAGTTGTCCCAACACACTATGCAGGAGAGGACTCCAACCCATCACACACATAAGACAAAACATTATGAGAGGCACAACCCCCGAGTGCAAGAAAAGTCTCCACGACCTTATCAAGCATCTCCCCCGATGCCTCCTAGACATGAGCGGGAGGCTAATCCTATAACCAATGATGGGCACATTCCTCAGGAACCCACTCAGGTTTATGGGCCACCTTTAGAAATTCATCAAGAAGCCTCTAAGGAATCAGAGCGAGAAGAAGAGCGGGATGAACTGCCCTACCAAGGCATGGGGGGTGCTATCTGGCCATCGCTCCATAAGCCCCAAGTTCCTCAACAAGAACAAACCAAAGAGGAGGAGCTCAAATCTACTAATACATGCAAAGCGCTAGAGCACTTAGATTCGATAGAGACCAAGATTTTGGAGCTCCCAAGGCCCAACTTACATGAGGCTCCTTTCGAAGAGGATCAACCTTTAACCGTAGGGCTACCTAATGATGCAGTCCTCCATGTCTCAAAATCTCCAGATTTTGATGAGCTGTACTCACTGGCCGAAGGTGAGGATAAAACAAAGATTGCCCACAGCAATCACATGCGACAACATCGACATCCCATAAATATCAATGAAGCAATTCAACAGCTAAACATAATACTAGGGCATGAGTGGCGCATTAACCCACCGCAGTGGGACCAAGCGTTACATCCGCCACGTTGGGCATACAGAGATCAAATTCTACCGAGAGACCCTATAGCAATATCAGTATCGAGGGTAGACCCTGTCCTCCTATCCATGCATAGGGTCGATCCATTCGTGTCAATTCCCCTAGAGCCATATCCAGAGTGCAAAGACCATCAAGTTGGAGGTACATCTATCCCCTGAAGAGCCATAATCCAAACCAAAAAGCTCCAAGGATTATCACAATCGCTTGGTCAAAACCCCAAAAGCTCCAAGGATTATCGTAATCACTTGGTCAATCCCAAAATGCTCCAAGGATTATCACAATCGCTTGGTCAATCCCAAAATGCTCCAAGGATTCTATAATCGCTTGGTCAATCCCAAAAATGCTCCAAGGATTCTATAATCGCTTGGTCAATCCCAAAAATGCTCCAAGGATTCTATAATCGCTTGGTCAATCCCAAAAATGCTCTAAGGATTCTATAATCGCTTGGTCAAAACCCAAAAATGCTCCAAGGATCCATAAAATCGCTTGGTCAATCCTAAAAATGCTCCAAGGATTATCATAATCGCTTGGTCAAATCCCAAAAATGCTCCAAGGACTCTAAAATTGCTTGGTCAATCCCAAAATGCTCCAAGGATTATAGTAATCGCTTGGTCAAATCCCAAAAATGCTCCAAGGATCCATAAAATCGCTTGGTCAATCCCAAAAATGCTCCAAGTATTATCACAATCGCTTGGTCAAATCTCAAAAATGCTCCAAGGATTATCGCAATCGCTTGGTCAATCCCAAAATGCTCCAAGGATTATCGCAATCGCTTGGTCAATCCCAAAATGCTCCAAGGATCCCTAAAATCGCTTGGTCAATCCCAAAATGCTCCAAGGATTCTATAATCCTTGGTCAATCCCAAAAATGCTCCAAGGATCCCTAAAATCGCTTGGTCAATCCCAAAATGCTCCAAGGATTTCCATAATCGCTTGGTCAAAAATAAGAAAAGTTAAAATTCAAAAATCATCAAAAACAACAAAAAAAAAAATTTGCATCTCATTTCTAGGCATACTCAAATTCATCAATAGAGAGTTCTTCTCGCACCTCATCTTCATATTCACAAAAATCAATCCATCAAAAAATACAAAAATACATAGCTGCATTAAAGCATTGCATCCATACATTGCATATTTGTGGTCATACAGGTCAAAGACACCATAGGTCTGTAATTGCTCCGCTAGTCCATCTTGTTCCACACTGTTCCATTTTACAAAAAACAACAAAAACACCATGCATTTCTTTTTACCACACTAGAGTCAGTGGTCTTTTAATGTATCAAGAGTTTTCGTGATTTAGTCATCATTTTGCTCTTTAGCTACGTAATGTACCGAGTCAGACAAATTTTACGAAGGTAGAGCTACACTTGAAATACGCCTTGTTACATAACATCCCAACACAAATTAAAACACATAAAAATTCCCAAGTTGTGTGAACGAAAGATGAAACCTGCACAGTAATCCAGGTCACCATAAGTTAAATGGTTATCTTGCTCATCCCCCTGTGCGAATGGTTCCAGAATGCTGAGAATTGACAAAAGGACGAGCTCTTCCCCATTCATTCACCTCCATATACAGTGGTTTTCACCACTACCAAATCCCAATCATAGTTGGTTCCCAAAGTTGTAAGGATTTGTACTACACGTCCCTACAAAGGATGGGTAGTCATCCCCAAGACCCAAAAGGGATCAACGCCATTCACAAACAAAATTCCAACAAATCATCATCCTAACACTTTCCATTCACCTTTGGTCTCCAAGTTGTAAGGATTCATACTATCCGCCCCTAACCAGGATGGGTAGTCATCCCCAAGGCCTAAAATATTAATGCCCTTACTCCATAATCTCCATCACCCCTTGGTTCCCAATGTCATAAGGATTTGTACTACACATCCCTGCAAAGGATGCGTAGTCATCCCCAAGTCCACAAGGATCAAGGCCACTCACCAGCCCAAACTCACAATACTCAAAATACAAAATCAAATAACAGTGGTTATCACTACTATTCAAAATCCTTGCTCAAAAAGAATTAATAAAAAATAAACAGTGATTTTCATCACTATATAGATGAGCAAATTTCTAAATCATTCAGCCAACAAATATCCTGAACTTGAATCCCTGGAATTCTCAGCATTCAAAAACCATCTAGGTGATCCTCATCACAGGTTTGGTTGATAGCATATCTGAAAATGGTGGTATCCTACCCGCATGACGATATGTCTATCACATTCACTTTATGTATGTGCAGACCAATGTTTGAATAATGATGAGCTAGCTTATGGTATCCTAGATAACACCGCAGATTAATCTAACTAAATATAACAAAGGAGTTAGTGGAGCTAATTAGGTGATCCTTAGTACAAGTTCGGTTAAAATCCCATCTGGCACTGGCGGTATCCTGACAAATACCACATAAATGAACTCAATTGCACACACAGGGATGTGAAATAGCTTGGTCAAAAACAAGTCCGATTCATACCTTGTTCAAAAGTATTGTAAGATAAAGTACAGTCATGGCTAATAAGTTAAAACCGTCTGAGTCTCAGAAAACCTTAGCTACATTCCTAAACCAACTGCGCTACTTTTCATCCTTACAATACCATCAAAAAATACAAAAAAAAAAAAAAAGAAGAGAAAAACCACATGTATACATACAAATTCATGCATCACAACAATCGCCTAAAGACAAAATAACAGAGTTCTAAACAGTCTATGGTGCCATAGCCAAACATCACAAATTCCATTCATCCATTTCATTTCTACATATCACATATAAATCAAAAACATTTGCATTCATCATAACATATGCATCCATCAAAATAAATCAACATACAACAATCACATTTATCATACCATATGCATACATCAAAATAAAGTAGCATGCATCCATCAACATCAATCATTGTGCATAACATAAAATTATGACATATACACAAAGCAAGAAAATCAAAACAACAAAAACATCACAAAAATGCAACACAAAAACATAAGCAATAAGCATTGTTGGACACAAGTGCTCTTGCACTTAACCTCTTGGCATAGAAAATCGATGTCGAGGCTCAAATTGTCACTCTCCTACTTCCCCAAGAAGGCTACCATAGCCGGACCACTCCACGGGAAGACGGGTTTTTGATGATTTCACCCCATTATGGCATCACCAAAAGGGTTAACACCCACCAAAAATAGGTCCAAATGTCAGGAAATTGCACATGCTTAACGATAAACCATCTAAAGGCACCCTTGCACAAGTCATCTTGGGTCAAGCGACTCATCGCTTTTCTCATGAAGGTCATTCCCTCATCGATTCGTCGCTTGAGGGGGTAGTCACACTTAGTCACCAATCAACAAGCACACACCCAATCAAAGCAATGACATGCATTCAAAGAATCATTGACAAATACAATCACGCTCCTGCTTGGGGTAGTAAACAAGCAACAATCAAATTGATCAAAAACTTGGCATTCCCAAAGCATGAACACAAGGTTCCCCTGTGGACAAAAGGTTGCGCCCTTTGCCTAATCATGACTGATCAATGTCCAAGCTCAAGTCACATCTCACCAAAATAGGTTAACACTTGAAATCAAATTCCTTAGCTCGTCAGAAGCAAGGATTCAAGAATGCATGCCCTTTCCATACTTGGGGCATCAAAAGTTGGTTAGGTTACCAAGAAACCCTAATCATTAGTGCTTTGGTTATCTATTTTTTCTCAGCACTGTGTCATCCACAGCGCTTCCCAAAAAGGGGCATATGTAGACACCAAAACAATACCAATCCGATTATGTGACTACAAACACTGATCACATTGACACACACAGCCTTCAGGGCAGCCCTCAAAGGTCAAACAGTGGTCCTAACCACTTACATAGCAATTTAGAAGGTCAAAAAGTAAACAAAGCAAAGTTGGTCGTTTAAGAAAGCCTTAATCAAAAGAAAGCCTTAATCAAAAGCAAGCCTTAATCAAAAGAAAGCCTTAATCAAAAGAAAAGCCTTGGCCGAAGTGTTGCGATATCGTGACGTCGCGATATCGTGACACTTCGGCGCCCAAAGCAAAGCCTTGGTTGAAGTGTCGCGATATCGCGACACTTCGGCGCCCAAAGCAAGCCTTAATCAAAAGAAAGCCTTAATCAAAAGCAAGCCTTAATCAAAATAAAAGCCTTGGCCGAAGTGTCGCGATATCGCGACACCTCGATGCCCAAAGCAAAGCCTTGGCCGAAGTGTTGCGACGTCGCGATATCGCGACACTTCGACCCCCAAAGCAAAGCCTTGGCCGAAGTGTCGCGATATCGCGACACTTCGGCACCCAAGCAAAGCCTTGGCCGAAGTGTCGCGATATCGCGACACTTCGGCGCCCAGGGCAAAGCCTTGGCCGAAGTGTCGCGATATCGCGACACTTCGGCGCCCAAAGCAAAGCCTTGGCCGAAGTTTCGCGATATCGCGACACTTCGACGCCCAAATAACTTCTTTATTAAAAAAATAATGCTTTCTTGCTATAATTTCCAGCCCCTGTATCCACAACTCGCTTCGGCTTTTAAACTTTCTACTACGGCTATTGGTTCCCCTTTGCGACGCTTCGTTTCCTTTCCCTTAGCGCTTCATTTCATTTTCTCGCTTCTTTGATGCCTTCTATTTGAATTTGAAATGTTTGACTTTCTCTGCTAAATGTAACAGTCGATCCATAGCGTTACAATGATTCTCCTGCCTTTGCGCCACGTGTTCAGCGTTTCCTGTGGTTTCGTAATGGTTCCTCAAAAATTGTGACCAAAAATAGCATGCAGCCTTGCTCCTTTGGTTTCACAACGAAAACGCAACATGTCGCAAAATCGCGACATGTCGCGATATCAAGATGCTTTTATTCTTTGTACGCTTCGGTACGCAACACCGTCATGAAATCGCTACCATTTTTGTTCTCCGTACGCTTTGTCAAAACCTGTCACGAAATCGCTACCATTTTCTGCTTCGGGCGTGGTCTTCATTTTTTGTCGCGATTTCGTGACGTCTTCTTTGTTTCGTACACTTTGCCGAAACCTATCGTGATTTCGCTGCCGTTTTCCTTTTTGGACCATCTCTCTACAACCTATTGCGATTTCACGACGTCTTCTTTGTTTCGTACACTTTGCCGAAACCTGTCGTGAAATCGCTACCATTTTCTGCTTCGGGCGTGGTTTTCATTTTCTGTCGTGATTTCGCTACCATTTTCTCTTCCGGGCATGGTCTTCACCTTTTTGTCATGATTTCGTGACGTCTTTGCCTGGCTGAAGCGTTTTGCCAAAAGTTGCGTGAAATCGCTACCATTTTCCTACTTAGGCTATTTTATCCATCCGTGTCGTGAAAACGCGACGCGTCGTGATTTCGCCACACCTTTTGACTTAAGTGCCTTGTCTCCGGTTTTGTCATGATTTCATGACCATTTTCTACTCTATGCCTTATGCCCGCCTTCAAGCCGTGAAACTCCAACACATCGCGATTTCACGACCATTCTACCCACCTGCTGCTTTTGACTGCGTTGATCGCGATTTTTCGACACGTTGCAATTTCGCTACAATTTTCATTCTGCCTTTCTCTCTCCTCTCTGGTCCGCGACAAAGTGACATGTCGTGATTTCATGACACTTTTCTGGTTTCGGTGGCGACGGCGCAACATGTCGTGATTTCGGGACATGTCGCAATTTCGCAACATTTTCTACACTTGTGCATTTTTTTTCTCTTTTTTTCATTTTAGCATCTGGGTCACTGGGATTTTCTCTGAAAACCTGCAAAAAAGGTGGGTCCCCAATTTTGGGGCGTGTTGTGGATTAGCCACAACAAATGGCGACTTTGCTATCAAATGCTCCAGAGCATTTTTGTGAGAACCCAACCTGAAATATACAAGCTGAGATACAGGCGTTAGCACATAAAAGATAAACAAATACCGATAGATCAGGAGTATATGAAACATCAGAATCATTAGTATTAGCTCGGTGTGTGCTATTTGTTTTCATTCCTTATCGCTTGGACTTGATCAACATTCCATTGTCAGTTTTACATGCATGCATGTGTGAGATTGTAAATGATTTGTGAAACCTAATGAACATGCTTAGAGATTTTGCTTTTACAAATGCATAGACCTTCTAATATCATACACAAATATTCAAGATTTTCAAACCCTCTTAGGATCAACCATGTGTATAATGAATTGTTTTATTAGATCCCAAATTTGGTTATGAGTCACTACTATCTTGAACCCATGTGTAAGTGAAAGTGAAATCAGAGTTTTGGGAAATCAGACTCCCAACTTAATCTAGATGGGAGTTTAACCCTATTCTTACTACTCGGATTTGGAATTCATTACCTCACTTTGAGCAAAATGATTTAACCAATTATGGAAGAAATGGTCATGCTAGTCTAACCCTTTGAACGGTCGGTGGTCTTGTTTTTTAGACAAGACATGTTGTCATGCATGGGCATACCTAACCCCATAATCCATGACTTAACTTCATTTCTTTGGACCTTGGGGATGACTACCCATCCTTTGCAGAGGACAAGTAGTACGATCCTTTCAATCCAATATAAATATGATATGGGAAAAAATTAATTTTACTTCTTGGATCTTGGGGATGACTACATATCCTTGCTAGGGACATGTAGTACGATCCTTCCAATTCAAGTCTTAGATGAAAATGGAGAATATTAATTTTATCACTTGGACCTTGGGGATGACTACCCATCCTTTGTAGAGGACAAGTAGTGCGATCCTTCCAATCCAATTTTATCATGAAATAAGACAGGAGCTTTGGGGAATCAGATTCTCAACCTAATCGAGATGAGAATTATGCCCTATCCTTACTACTCCATGTAGGTCAAATCAAAGCTTTGGGGAGTTGGATCCTCAACCTAAGTTTGATGAGGACTTAACCCTATCCTTACTACTTTGATTTTAGGCTTTAAGCTTAATGGAAGTGGTAAAAACCACTATTTTAAGGATCATGTTGCCTAATAGGATAGACATGAAATATTCCTTTCGCTTGACCCTTCTCCTCCAAGGAAGGTTTTGATCATTTTGCCCAAGATCTTTTTTAGTGTGTACAAACTGTGCTTGGTTCTAGATATCTTGGGGCTCAGTTTCCAACCTTAGGATTTTTTCTTTATTTATGTTATAGTATAACCCTAAGAGGAGTTAACACACTTTAATGATTTGTATCTGAAATGCATATGCAACTAAGATGACATGTATATGCAAAGTGAGATGTACTATGAATGCATTGCCCTTTGAATTGTAGATGAAGTATTGTCATGATTTGTAAAACTGACTACTTCATGCATCACAAGCCTCAAATGATATTCTTTAACAATTTGTGTTATATGTGGACCTTTTTACAACATAATTCCAATGCTTCATATTCTCCCGATCTTAGGCATGTGTTACCATTTCAAACTTTTATTCCTTTTTTTTTTTTTTTTGTATAAGACAATGAAAACATGTCAAATAAACACACCACCTAAACGTCCAACTTGCACACACAAAACAAAGCACAGCATTAATACAAACCTAAACATGTCAAGAACACACAACTTAAATACCAAATCTACACACAAAAGAAACAAAGCATGGCATAATTACATATAATACAAAACCCAGCTGCTTCAAGCCTGGAAGTAGTGTTTCAAGTGCAACCCATTGACCGGTAATGCCAAATCCTTACCATCCAAGGTTCTTAGTCTAAAACTATTTTCCCCTAGGACTTCTGAAACTTGGTACGGACCCAACCATAAGTAGTCAAACTTATCATGATCCCCTTTCTTCTCATGTCTTTTGTCCCATAACAGCACTAAATCTGATATTTTAAAAGCCTTGGTTCTAGACTTTTTGTCAAACCATATTTTTACTACATCCTGGTGTTTACTAAAATGAAGCATAGCTTCATCCCTTTTTTCATCCAGATGCATTAATTATGTTAGTCTAGACTCAAGTTTATCATTAGTTCCAAAATAATCTTTCATGAAATGCAGCATTTGTAACCTGAGATTTGTAGGAAAAATGGGATCTTGTCCATAAACCAGATGGTAAGGAGATGTTCCTATTGCTTCTTTGACTCTAATTCTGTCAGCCCAAAGGGCCAACTTAAGCTTGTTGTGCCAGTCCCGCGGATTTCTTTCCAACAATTTTTTTATGACATTTAACAGATTCTTGTTAGATGATTCAGCCAATCCATTACCTTGTAGGTAATAATTGGAAGAGAATTTTAAACTCACGCTGTTATCAAATGCCCAATTAGAAAACTCTAGAGAGGAAAAAGATGAACCATTATCATTTACAATGGAGTTAGGCATCCCAAACCGAGTGACAATGTTATCCTCTAAAAATTTAATAACAACCTTCGAAGTAGCATTCTTTGTGGGGATAGCTTCGGTCCACCTTGTGCAATAATCCGTAGCCTTCAGAATGTATTTGTGGGAATCAGATGAATTGGGACTGATAATCCCAAAAAATTCCAAGCCCCATTGTGCAAAAGGTCTAGACTCAATTACGGATTGTAAAGGCATGGAAGCGTTCCTGTCTCTATTGGCTGTAGTTTGACATGTATGACATGACCTCACATGAGTATGGGCATCTTTGAACAGTCGAGGCCAATAATAACCGGCTCTGAGGATTTGATGGGCTGTGGCATTAGCGGACCCATGCCCTGTCCCATGTTTACCATGAAACTCCTCGAATATTCGCACTGCCTCCTTTTGATCAACGCAAAGAAGGTAAATACCTTCATGGTTTTTTCTATATAACGTGTCGGATCTAATTAGGAAATTAGCAGACTTCAAACGCAAGGCTCTTCGTTGAGTAGCATTCAAATGCGGTGGACATTTACCATTTAGTAGATAGTACACCACATCTGCATACCACTCATCTTTGGTTATATCTGTGACTTCATAATGTTGACATGAAATTACGAGATCCTTTTCTGCTATTGCCTTAACCAAACCTTGCCCCCGCACTATCTTCATCGAC
Source organism: Wollemia nobilis (assembly GCA_028583015.1). Lineage (NCBI taxonomy): Eukaryota > Viridiplantae > Streptophyta > Pinopsida > Araucariales > Araucariaceae > Wollemia > Wollemia nobilis. The sequence continues at coordinate 31,572 of JAQPPZ010003871.1, forward strand.
TGAATCTCAAGATCAAACTCCTGCAAAGTTGAAACCCACTTACCACGTCTCTCACCTAATTCATTCTGTATGAACATGGCTTTGACTGTAGGATCTGGGACGATAGCAAAGACCCTACTGTGGACTATGTAATGCCTAAATTTTTTTACAGTCTTAACCAAAGCATACATTTGCTTGTCCAAGATAGAATATCTTAGTTTCGCATCTTTGAGAGGACTACACAAGAAGGCAATGGGATTTTCAATGCTTCCTTCACTCTTCTGAGTTAACACACTCGCAAAGGAGTGATCTGAAGCAAATGTGTAGATATAGAAAGGTTTCGTATAATCGGGACTCACTAAAATCGGGGCTTTAGAAATCACGTCCTTGATATTTTTAAAAGCATCTATATTTTCATCTGTCCACTTGATCTGGACCTCTTTCTTTAACATGTCGTTCAAAGGTTTTGCTATTTCTGCAAAATCTGCAATAAATTTTCTGACGAAATTGATCTTCTCGAAAAATGATCTCAACCCCTTCTTGCTGTTGGGACACGGAATCTGATGTATGGCTTCTATTCTCTCAGGGTCAATGGAAATTCCATCCTTAGATATTATATGCCCCAACAGTTTTCCTTTCGTCACCCCGAAAATGCACTTCTTTGGGTTGAGAGAAATACCATGTTCCCTGCATCTTTGAAAGACTTTCTTAAGATCCCTGACGTGGTTTTCCCTGTTCTTAGAAAAGACAAGAATGTCATCGACATAAACAATGATGCACTTACCTATGAGCCCTTTAAAATAAAATTCCATAGCTCGCTGGAAAGTGGCACCTGCATTCAATAGTCCGAAGGGCATTCTCCTATATGCAAAGGTGCCCCACTTTGTGGTAAAAGCAGTTTTCATCCTATCACTAGGATGGATAAGGACCTGATTATATCCCGAATAACCATCCAGGAATGACATCATCTCCAACCCATTTACCTTTTGGAGTATTTCATCAATGGTGGGTAACGGGTAGTTGTCCTTTTGGGAGGCTTTATTAAGATTTCTAAAATTGATACACAACCTTATTTCTCCACTCTTTTTTCTCACGGGGACTAGGTTAGCAACCCATGTGGAATGCCTAACAGGAAATATGATCTTAGCTTCTAACAATCGCTTCACCTCTTTCTCTATCAAGGGTTCTAATAATGGATTAACTCGCCTTTGTCTTTGCCTGAAGGGTTTGGAATCTGGATTCAATGGAATCGTGTGCATTATGACATTCTGATCATAGGTTTTCAACTCCTTATAACTCCAAGCTATGCAGTCTATATATTATTTTAATGCATTGGAAATGGAATCCTTCTCCTGCTTGGTACATGCCTTTGCTATGAATACCTCTCGAGGGTTTTCTGCACATCCAATGTTAACCAAGTCATAGGCTTCTCTAGGAGGTGGAACCTTTTTACCTTCTCTTGGTTGGTATCCGATATCGAAGGTTTTTTCTAACGAAACCATCTCATCTGGCATCTTATTGTTTTTTCCAATAATTTTGTCTTCCAAATTTGCCTCCTTTAAATCCCTCTCATCTTCATCTATAACCTGCTTTTCAAATATACCAGAATTAGTGACAAAATGGAATATGTGCCTGTCACTATCGAACACTTGGAAATTCGTGACATTGTCTGGTATTGAGGGACAAGGGACCAGTTATACAGAGAATTTCTTGCATTTATTATGGTCCATCGGCTTCAACATACTCGTATCTATGGCTAGAGCATCAGCCAGACAATTTCCCTTTCTAGAGATCAGAGATATGTTAAAAGCATCAAACTCGTCTATTAAATCTCTAACCCTGGTTCGGTAAAGTCTAAGCCGCATGTCTTTGCATACGTATTGCCCCTTCACTTGTTTTACCACCAGTTCCGAATCACCAAGGACCTTGATACACTTAACTTTTTTCCAAAGGGCCAATTGAAGTCCGAGAATCAAGGCCTCGTATTCTGCCATGTTGTTGGTGGCAGGGAACTGCAATCTGTATGCAGCGAACATAGGCTCCTTGTCCAAACATGACAATTCAACACCGGCTCCTGCTCCTTGTCTAGACTTGGATCCATCAAATCTTAAAGTCCAAATGTCCTGATGTCCTTCAGTAACGTTGCACACAATTCTTTCATTTTGGGAACTTTTAGGCGTTTCTATGTCCAAACAATATGCTCCCAGCTCTGTTTCAATGTATTTGATCTCATTCAGTTTGTTGTACTCTGTGATCATCTCCTTGAGCCTAGGTTCACTATCAATCTGAATTTGATTGGCCACTCCCCTCCACGGCAACCACATATGTGAAGAATCTGTCACAATGTAACCATTCAGGTTCTTACTCCAATCTCTTCCCAAAACCATGCCATATTTGATAGGAATGTCGAGCACCAATATGTCTATGTGATGTTGAACCCTGGGTTCTGAATTGACTTGAATAAGAACATCACCCATTTCTCCCACTGCCTCCATAGTTGATCTATCCAGCTACACCACCCTGCTTCTAGAAGGTTTTGGTGTAAATCCCAATTTTTTATAGATTTCTAGGGGCATGATGGTAGCCGAGGCCCCTAAATCTATTAAACAATTATGTAGGTTTTTACCTGCAATTCTAATGGTTATCAGAAAAGGAGGTATATCTCATTTTTACTTTTGTAAAACCAATCGGGACTCAGCACTTTTAGCTTCATGAACTTGGGCAGATGGATTTAATATTTTTGGTGGAATTACTTCTTGGCCTAATAATCGAGACATGTCATACATTGAGACATTGGCCTTAGTTTTCTTCATGTCTTCCACCAAGTCATAAGTGGGTTTTTCTGAATTTGACATATTTTGCACCATCTTAGACTTTTCCACCATGGATGGAGGAGGGGGATTGACATCTCCTTTGAACTCAGGAGGAAGTAATTGGTTGTTTGGAGGAGTAGAGGAAGTTTTGGGCTCCTTAGAACTCCTAGTGTAATACTTGTGATTTCCTTTCCTAAAACGTTTGTTGGCATGAACTTCCAATGTTTCTTCATCTTCGTTTCCAAAAAATTCCATATCCTCCTCTTCTTCACTTTCTTGGGAATGTATAACCTCAGTCAATATAGACTCATGCTTCCCGTGGCCACAGTGCATACAATCATTGTCACAAGGTCTCGATTCTCCAAAATATTTTGAGACATCTGCCTGATTGGTTATGGGGTTCGGTACTCGCCCATTATTCGACTGCGTATTGTATGTTCCTTTTCCTCTATGGTTATGAGGTCAGTTATGACCCATGGCTTGGTCCACATTTTTATTGACATTTCCCACCGTGACCAAAACTTTGGCCAAGTTCCTTCATGTTTTCTATGGCGGATTCAGACCCTTGTGGTTCAGGCACTGTAATTCCGGGTCCAGTTGTGTTTGCTGCATTAGCCACCTCTGGAATAGGTACAATGGCTTGGGTATGGGCAGGTGGATTCCACCTTGGATTCACACTTTGAATGGAAGTGATTGTTGGATAATTCATTGGGATTGGCGTGCTAATTAGAGCAAACCCCTGCATGGTCAACAAATTACTGCCCATGCCAAACCCGAGAAAACCCATCGGGCTATTTTGAATTAATCCCTGCATTTGAACTGAGGCATTCGGATAACCTGGAAATGGCGTCACTTGGGTGGGTGTTTGGAAATTGTTCATCATAGGAACCTGTGGTGCCATTAACTGGTTCATCATGGCAAATTGACTGTATGGACCATATTGTCCCATCCCAGTCAATTGAGACAATCCTGCTCCTAGAAGGTTCATCTGTTGTTCGAGAGTCATTGTTTCTACATAGGCCAATAGAAGCGTCGTAACCTGAGGGTTCCTTGTAGTCAACAAATACGTTAAAGGATTTAAGGCTCCGAAATATAATTGCAAGGCGACTGCAGGATCTACCGCAAAGTGACGAGTCAGATTCATGTATAGTTTTTGGAACCTCTGGTTAAATGTTCGTATGGGCTCATTGGGTAATATTTTACATGATACGAACAAATTATAGATTATGGAGGGATCCAATAACATTCTAAACTGGCTAATGAAGGCGGTTTCTAATTGGGCCCATGAAGTGATGGACCCTGCTGGAAGATTTTGATACCATTCATTGGCCGTGGGGTCTAGACGAGCAGGGAAAACTCGGCAAGCAACATCCTCGTGAGTAACCCCTTGCCTAAACATATAGTCCTTGTAGATTTGAACATGATCTTCTACTGTTGTGGGACCATCGTGCAAGAATTTGGGTAATCCCCTTTCAATGTTTCTAGGCAAGTCATGGACTGCCCCTGGAATATCTAAAGGGGAACTTTGCGCATCGTACCAGAGGGCAGGTGGCTGTTTTTGTTGTTGTTGTTGTTGTTGTGCCATGTTATTCAAAGGTGTTAACCCTGTAGGAACAATTGGAACGCTTGGAACTGTGGAGACAGATATCACGGGTGTTACTGTCGTACTTGAACTTAAAGGTTCAGGCCCGCTAGATGTACTTGAGTCTAAAGAAATCCCTAACTCAAGTATACTGGGTGGTATCTCAATCTCTAATGTTTTGTTTTTTGGCCTCCTAGCAATGGGAGAAAGGCTTTGGAAAATAGTTTCCCCTGTGGTTTTAGACCTAGTAGCAATGTACTCAGGTTGGGCCAGCTTGGAAACCCTAGGACTCAAAAGACCTTTCTCAACTTACTTGCAGAATACAGTATCTAAATGTTATACCTGCAAGCACAATAAGTGGAAACAAAACTACCCACGTTAATTGTTCGAACAAATCAAAAATCACAAAGCAATAAAGAAAGCCCTCCTTCTAGCGCCAAAATGTTGAGTGAATATTTTGTCCTAATACAAAATGAACACACAACTGGAGTCTCAAACCCGCAGACTCTTCCTTGCAAAGAAAATTTATTATTTTAATTTCTCCAAGTTTCCTGTGAACAAACATTCATATGCATATAACCAATTAAGACAAATGAAAATAAATGAATGTAATCTAGAACAACTTATTTCTGCAAGTAACTGTTAACAAGGGGCCTTTGATGATTCCCAGCAAACTTTGTAAGCCTGATCTGTCAAAGCAATCTAACAGCATAAAGCAAAAGAGAGAATAGAAACCCTTTCTTATTTTATGATCTTGAAATTAATGAAACCCTCCCTAGAATGAATTAGCAACCTCTTTTATCTTTGACTTAAAGAAATATTTGAAATGAGAAAATGCGTGGTATAGGCCACTTCATTTTAAGCTTCGTGCCTTTAGCATGAGATTCGTTTTACAATTAATCGGTTCGTTTTATCTTTCATTTAAATGTTCTGCTATTTCTACGTTAGTGTTCGGAGTTAGTAAGAAATATAAAACGTATCCTGGAATGCACCAGAATTCGAGATGCCAATCCTCGAATAAAAGTAAAATGATATCAGAACCTAGCACCGCAACATTGCTTATGAAAATCAGCTGGAAAACTAAAATAGGACGTTAATTCGGTTATCAATCTCCTCCCTGCAAAACCCCAAGTTGTGAGACGAAGTTCTAAAAAAACCTGACCTAACAGACCTATACTAACACACAGTCAAATCAAATCAGATGCAAGACTCTAAGGAAAGAAAATAATTGCATCATTCTGTCATTCACCTATCGTAACCCATCTCATGGCGTAAACGGATAGATACAAGAGAAAATAATGCAAAAGAAAGATTAACAGAGAAAACAGTAGTAATAGCTTCAATCTCCTTTTGGTTTTGCACACAAAAGTTGCTCCTGCCAAATAACTCCTTTATTAAAAAAATAATGCTTTCTTGCTACAATTTCCAGCCCCTGTATCCACAACTCGCTTTGGCTTTTAAACTTTTTACTGCGGCTCTTGGTTCCCCTTTGCGACGCTTCGTTTCCTTTCCCTTAGCGCTTCGTTTCATTTTCCCGCTTCTTTGATGCCTTCTATTTGAATTTGAAACGTTTGACTTTCTCTACTAAATGTAACAATCGATCCGTAGCGTTACAATGATTCTCCTGCCTTTGCACCACGTGTTTAGCGTTTCCTATGGTTTCGTAACGGTTCCTTGAAAATCATGACCAAAAATAGCATGCACCCTTGCTCCTTTGGTTTCACAGAGAAAACGTGACATGTTGCGAAATCGCGACATGTCGCGATATCGTGACGCTTTTATTCTCCATACACTTCGGCTGCAACCCCGTCGCAAAATCGCTACCATTTTTGCTCTCCGTACGCTTTGTCAAAACCTGTCACGAAATCGCTACCATTTTTTCCTTCGGGCGTGGTATTCATTTTCTATCGCGATTTCACGACGTCTTCTTTGTTTTGTACACTTTGCCGAAACCTGTCACGATTTCGCTACCGTTTTCCTTTTCGGACCGTCTCTCCGCAACCTGTCGTGATTTCGCAATTTTTTCTTTGTTTCGTACACTTTGTCGAAACCTGTCGCGAAATCACTACCATTTTCTGCTTCGGGCGTGGTCTTCATTTTCTGTCACGATTTCGCTACCATTTTCTCTTCCGGGCATGGTCTTCACCTTTTGTCGCGATTTCACGACGTCTTTGCCTGGCTAAAGCGTTTCGCCAAAAGTTGCACGAAATCACTACCATTTTCCTACTTAGGCTATTTTATCCATCCGTGTCGCGAAAACGCGACGCGTCGTGATTTCGCCACACCTTTTGACTTAAGTGCCTTGTCTCTGGTTTTGTCGCAATTTCGTGACCATTTTGTAGTCTATGCCTTCTGCCTGCCTTCAAGCCACGAAACTCCAACACATCGTGATTTCGCGATCGTTCTGCCCACCTACTGTTGTTGACTGCTTTGACCATGATTTTTCGACACATCGTGATTTCGCTATAGTTTTCATTCTACCTTTCTCTCTCCTCTCTGGGCCACGACGGAGCGACATGTCACGATTTTGTGACACTTTTCTGGTTTCGGTGGCGACGGCGCAACATGTCGCAATTTCACGACATTTTCTTCACTTGTGCATTTTTTTGCCCCTTTTTTCATTTTAGCATCTGCGTCACTGGGATTTTCTCTGAAAACCTGCAAAAAAGGTGGGTCCCCAATTTTGGGGCATGTTGTGGATTAACCACAACAGGATGCAAAGCTAAGCCAAGGTGGTGATGAACCCACCGTTGGTCTTGATCAAGGGTTGGGGTTTTACGACTAGCTCCTTGGTTTAATTTTACCACGTGATGTGTGTGGGGTTCATTTTATTTAATGAAGATGAAACAATCATAAACAACTTTCCCTAAGCAAGTAAAAGCTGACAAAAAAATAGAAATAGAAAATAATAAAAAAATAATAATAATAAAAAAAAAATGACAGGTACAGTTTTGGAACCTTACCTCTTTTCTACTTAAATCGACTGTCTTTTTCGCCCAAATCGGTTGTTTCTGATTCGGCTCGGTACCTTTAAACACAAAAACGTAAATTTCAATCAATTTTTGAATCTAAAAAAAATAGGGGACAAGGTAGACACCAAAACAGCACCAATCCGATTATGTGACTACAATCACTGATCGCATTGACATACACAGCTTTCAGGGCAGCCCTCAGAGGTCAAACAGTGGTCCTAGCCGCTTACAGAGCAGTTTAGCAGGTCGAAAAGTAAACAAAGCAAAGTTGGTCGTTTTAACAAGCCTTAATCAAAAGCAAGCCTTAAGAAAAAGCAAGCCTTAAGCAAAAGCAAGCCTTAATCAAAAGAAGGCCTTGGTCAAAGTGTCACGATATCGCGACGTCGCAATATCGTGACACTTCGGTGCCCAAAGCAAAGCCTTGGCCGAAGTGTCACGATATCGCGATGTCACGATATCGTGACACTTCGGTGCCCAAGGCAAAGCCTTGGCCGAAGTATCGCGATATCACGATGTCGCGATATCGCGACATTTCGGTGCCCAAGGCAAAGCCTTGGCCGAAGTGTCGCGATATCGTGACACTTCGGTGCCCAAGGCAAAAGCCTTGGTCGAAGTGTCGCGATATCGTGACACTTTGACGCCCAAGGCAAGGCCTTGGTCGAAGTGTCGCGATATCGTGACACTTCGGCACCCAAGGCAAGGCCTTGGCCGAAGTGTCACGATATCATGACACTTCGATGCCCAAGGCAAAGCCTTGGCCGAAGTGTCGCGATATCGTGACACTTCGACGCCCAAGGCAAGGCCTTGGCCGAAGTGTCGCGATATCGTGATGTCGTGATATCACGACGTCGCGATATCGCGACACTTCGGCACCCAAAGAGGGTCCTTGGCCGAAGTGTCATGATATCGCGACGTCGCGATATCGTGACACTTCGGCATTTGCGCCTAGGCGGAATTAAAGCATCAAAGGCAGACATTCAACCAATCAAATGCAGACATTAAAGCATTCAAAGGTGCCATTAAAACATTTAAAAGCAAACATTAAAACCATCAAAGTGAACGTTAAACAAGTGGCAGCCGAGGACAGTCAGTTATTGCCGCCTGTTGTGCATGCATGTGTAGGTGGGTAGATAGGCAGTTAGCAGACTGTCACAAGGGCAGTCATCTAAGCCCAAGTCAAGGAGGAGTCTCCTCCCTCTTGGGAAGGCATGGCCGCCATGTGGCATCCCTGTGTGCCCTTCCAAAGAGACCCCATGGGTCTATAAAATGGCAGACTTTCTTGCCCAGAAAAAAAGGCTAGTAGACATTTCGAGCGATGAAGTGCTACCAAAATCAAACACCCGATTGCATCTTTTCGATTCATTTCTTCTACACCTGTAATCTCTTTCGCAAGGGAGGTTATTGGTGGCTGTTAGAAGGTGAATCCGAACCTTCAAACCCGACATTGGACCATAGTAAACCATCAATTCTCCGACAACTCATTCTCTAAGATTTTGGGCCCATCCCTAGTGGATTGGTGCCGAAGTCAAGTTTTAATGGGGGCAGCCCGCTTGGGCACCCCACACACGTTCTTAGTTTCAAGTTATTTTATTCTGTCACATTATACTCTATGATGTTTAGATAGTTTATAGTCTGGATTTCAGAAGACGTTTATCAAATTCAGAAGACGTTGCTCTTAGCTTCATTTTAATCTATTCCGATATCACGTGTTCATCTTACCTTACGCTTTATGCTGTCTAAATAGCTCACACTTTACGTTAGAGTATATCCTGCAGTTAACAGTATTCGAATATATATTTCAGAAGATAGTTATCGAATATATATTCTACGATGCAATGAAATACTAACTTGCAGGTAACAGAGATCGGATTCACCGACTGTTTTGCTGGCAGCAGCCTTTTGGTGATGTTTTCGAGTCTCTATCAGAATGTAGATTAATCAATCTTTTTGCACGTATTTCTTATTAATTTCTAAAAGTCAAACGTTCTATCCTTGTGTTGCAGGTGCTACTAACATCTCTGTGTTTTTTTTATCGCAGGAGAAGCAGCAAGCAAGGATTCATTAAGCGATGGCAACACTTTGGCCCGCCCGTTTCAAATGTGGGCATGCGGAAGAAGATCACTATTCACTTGTTGTAATGGAAACATGCTAACTCTCCTAGCCCTTAAAAAGGGAGGAGACATATTGTAACCGAGTTGGAATCACATTAATAAAAAGGGTTGTGCTCCTACTTTTGATTTGATTATATCCATGTTATTTCATGCATCAAGCTAGTTCTATTTTCATTGCATCTTAGTATTTCTTTCTTCCGGAATCTCATGCTTTCAACTTTCACCGACTGTTTTAATGACAACGGCCCTTTGGTAAAGTTTTTGGTTTCTGTCAAACATGCAGGTCGTTAAAAATCACTTTACTCACTATTTTAGACAATCATTTACATGCATCTTTTGTTAAATTCAAAGAACAAACTTTCTCTATGTGTAGCAGGTGCTACTAATGCTTTCATTGTTTCTTTGATTACAGGAAAAGTAACAAGAACTGAGGACTCATCAACATCAGTGGCGAAAACATTTTGGCCCGCCCATTTTGCATGTGGGCATGCAAAAGAAGGAGTATTGACCATTATTGTAACCAAAACATTGCTAACACTCCTAGCCCCTAAAAGGGGAGGATATGGATTGTAACCGAGTTTGGAATTAATATAAAAGGGCTGTGCTCCTATTTTCTCTTTATATTTTGTCTCGATTTGATTACGTTCTTCCTATTTTATGCATCGAGTTAGTCTTTGTTTATATTGCATCTCAATACTATTTTATTTCTGAAATCTCATGCTTTCACCCAAAACTGCCCTCAAATATGTCCCAACACTGTCCTCAAATCTATCCTAAAGGCCTTATCAAAGGCTTAATCAATCATGCTCAAGTAGTATTCAAAAATGAACTCAACAATGAATGGCAATATCAACTCAAATTAACTTCATAGAAGCATAAAGAGAATTGTTAGAGACTCAATATGTTCTAATCTCACTCTCAACCCAAATCAATCTCAACCCAACTCATAGAAGCATAAAGAGAATTGTTAGAGACTCAATATGTTCTAAACTCACTCTCAACCCAAATCAATCTCAACTAAAATCAAATCAACTCAAAGAAGCATAAAGAGAATTTTTAGAGACTCAATATGTTCTAATATCACTCTCAACTCAAATCAACCTCAACTCGATTCAAGTCTTATAAAACCATAAAGAGAATTGTTAGAGACTCAATATGTTCTAAACTTAATCTTAACTCAACATAGAATTATGGAATAGTTTATTTACATAGAACTTGAACAATCACTTCACACATCACTTGACTAGGCTCAATCAACTCAACTCAACCAATCATCACAAGGAAAACCTCTTTCTCACACAACCCTAGTCCAAGTATGTACCAACCAACTCAAGTGTTTCCAATAATGCTCAACCACAAATATCACATAACAATGATACTCATGTTCTTTTCTAACTCAATTTCTTTCACAACCAGTAGGCTTCAACAACTATGCTTATCAAACAAGGTTTAGACACAACTCTCAATTTAGAAAACCTTGAAGCATTCAACCAACCACTTTCGAAAAGGAAACCACAAACAATCCTTTTTCCTCCAATGATATTTCAAAAATCAACCACCATAAAAAATCAATAAGAGAATGTGCCTATACCTTTTATGAAGATGAAAAAACCTCTTTGTAAATCTGCCACAATCACAAAAATCTTTTGCCAATCTTCACAAGGGTTAGTAGATCACAAAATAATCAACATTACTCCACTTTTCAATAATCATCACCAAGGCATTTAGTTGCACAACTTCCTTATCTCTCCTAAAACCACTTGTACCATAAAATAAAATAAATCAAAATATTGCATAACATTTTCACTCCCAAAACCACTTATACCATAAAATAAAATAAATCACAATATTGTATACCTTGTCACCTCATGAAAGAATTAATCCTCTTGAAAAATAACAAGGTTAACTTCACTTTTGGAACCCCTTTGAAAAACTAGAAATATTTCTTTACACACCTTATTTCTCATTCTAAATAAGTTATTCAAATAGCACTCAAAATAAGTTTTCCAACGATATATAATATGCCCCATTTCCAAAATAAATTGAAACCTTTATATATATATATATATATATATATATATGTGTGTGTGTGTGTGTGTGTGTGTGTGTGTGTGTGTGTGTGTGTGTGTGTGTGTGTGTGTGTGTGCGCCAACCTCCATTAATTGCACATAGGTCGGCCCTCCATTAATTTAAACTTAAACTTTAATCTTTAATATCTTCATCACCGGAGGTGCTTTTTCGATGAAACAAAATTCCACCTTGGCTTTTAAGAAAAACCCTTTCCACATAAGCCCACCATAGTTTTAAATAAAACTTTTTATTTTACCTGCCTTGGTTTTCATAAAAAACCTATAAATAGTCATGCTTTCCAAAATATCATAAATTCTTATTTATGAAATATTTTGACAACATAAAATGCCTCAAATTACCTCAAAAAATAGATAGGAAGGCAAAAATAGAGCTAACTTTCAAGGTAATAAATTTAGTAAATATGGAAGAGAGTTTTCCAAAATATAGGATTAGATACCAACAAATCAGAAGAAAACTAGGGAAACTATACCTTAGGTTAGAAATGAGAATAATAATAGAGGAAATAGAACCCCTCCAAGTAGATGTTACATATTATAAGGAGATCATTGAAGAACACAAGCTTATACTGAGAGGGTAGGTGAACAATATAAGATAAAACTTTTTATTTTTCAATCCAAATGATAACAATAATATAAAAGTAGTAAATAATGCACACATCATCACACACATGAGAGACATGGTTTAACATGGTTCCCCGAATGTGGGTTACATCCACGAAGAAAATATTCCTTATAATTTTTCTTAATGAATATTTTGGGAATCAAATCGCTATTACAATATTTATGGACCTTTGTCCAAAGGAGACACCAATCCCATATGCACAAGTTTGTGGATCTCTATCTATAGGAAACTTCTATCCCCATTGCTCTGGTTTGTGGATCTCTTTCCACAGGAGAACTCTATACCCTCTACTATGTTTTATGGATCTCTCTCCATAGGAGAACTCTATCTCCTTTTATCTACTCAAATATGATCAAATATGTTCATAATTTTAATCCAATATGCTCATAATAATGTCTTAAACTTGCTCACAAGTCTACATCAAACCTGCTCACAAGTCTGCCACTAACCTACTCACAATATTGATCCAATATGCTCAGAATAGTGTTGTTTGTGAACGTTTTGGTTAAGTGGAATGAAACAATCCTCTTTTTCAATGTGGACCAAGAGTAATTAAAAATAAGTGTAATGTATTAAGTTTGAATTTGTTGGGAAATGCAATCCAGTGTGTTTTGTACACTTACCTAGTGAAACTCATTATAAAGGATAGCATGAGTTAGTCGGATGTAAAATATGAGTAACTTGTGATCTAAATAAGTAAACTATTTCAATTTATTTTATATTGTATTCTTATGTTTCGATGTAAAAATTTTAAATAATCGTCTTGATGAAATTTAATAAATAAATAAAAATAGCTTACCAGTGTTTACTCTCATTTATTTCTATATTTTATTTTTAAAAGAAAATAAGTAAATTTTTCCCAGATTGTTTGTGTTGAGAATGATTTTATCCCTATGAAGGTTTAAGTAGGGATTTCCTAGCAGTATGAATGAAAGACAAACCTTAGTTGCATATGTATTGAATTAAAGGATGCTTTTCTCAAGGAAACAAGAGTTATCAGTCTTATGTTAAATGTTAATATCTTTAAACGTTGTTGAATTAAATGGTTGTTTTCAAGATCGAAACCTGAGAGTTGACTTTGAGCAATCAAATCAAGTATTCAATTTGTAGCTAAAAAGGATACTTGCTTTGTAAAAAGATAATTGAGTGATAAATGAATGGTTATCTAGTTTCTTACCAAGTTAGCCGTAGAGGCGAACTGAGTTTTGAACTATGTTAAAGTTGTTAATTTGACCAAAAATATAACAAACAAAATTTAGAAGAAAAATAAATTAAAGTATTACGATATATTCAAACATTTTCCTAGAGTGGAAGGAAACATTTTGTCAAATTGAGTTTATATGAATTATTTTTTTGTCTGTGAAGCCATCGAGGCGATAGTTAAGAGAAGAAAACTGCTCATAATTAAAACTATATATATATATATATATATAGGAAAAAATAATCCTAGCATTTTTGGTAGGGGTATTAACTTTGAAGATTGAAGTACAAGTATTTTTCTCATCTAGGTGTGGTTTATGATGTGATCACATTTAGATCATATGATTCTTTTTATATTTATTTAAATTATGATTTTTAACTCTTTCCAAGAAAATTAAGGAGAAGAGATAATCTATGAATAATGAAACCTTATGGAAGGTTGAAACTCAAAAAATAGGTAGAATGTAATAAGTATGGAAAAAAAACCTTGTTATTATTATTATTTTATGTTCAAAATATATTTTTTCCTTTGCTTCAATGTTATAAGTTGAATTTCTTACGTAATGGGTTTTATATTAGATAATGGTAGGTATAACCATTCATCCGAACCTCTTCCCCCCCACCCACGCGTGCCCTCCACACACCCAACCCCCCCCCCCCCCCCCCCCCCCCCCCCCCCCCCCCCCCCCCCCCCCACGGACCCCCATAACATGTTGGTTCATAACTCTAGTGTTGAGAGTTTGTTTTATTAAGCCTGCATAACATTAGGGAAACCAATAACCCATGAGAAGCAACTTAAAACCCATATAATAGTTTATCGGGAAGGATAAATGAAATTTATTGCCAGTGAAAATAAATGGCTTAAACACCCAATATCATTCAGGTGTAGGTATGCACACGATTCTTGAGAGCAACCGTAGTTTGACAGAATTGGTCGACACATGTGACTTAGTCAGAACTAGTAACAAGGGATGGTATAGAATGTCACCTCCAGGTTACTGCTCGATGAGTACTATGATAAGTCCCATGTTCATTTGACATAGCTAGCTAGCCACGACGTTTGGTATGAGATAATTTTTTGTGACTCATAATGAGCATGAGTGATAAAGTCCAAGGTTAGGGTATTCATATGGCTCTAGCTGACTCCAAGTAGAGGATAATCAACTAGACACTAGGTATATATATGCTAATTCCTTTCATACAATTACTAAAACAAGTTGATCAGTTAGTCAAATATTTAGTATGGTAAGGGATGGGAAAGTAAGCGTTAGTCATCTAGGTGTTATGGGCCCTATAGGATAACCCATGTCATGGTTTGACCCTCATGCCAGAACCATAGGATGTAAATGACGTAAGTTGATTCCATATAATGGCACCATATTACGATATTTGGCTAATCGCATCCACTTGGGTGGTTGTCTGTAGTAATACTGAACCCAAAAGTGGTTTGATATGCCTATACGGATTAAAACTATATGTTAAAATTTATTGGGTGAAACAAAAAGCTATAAACCTGAAAGTATTTGCTATGAACATGAAAGTACTTTAGGGGTTGAAAGCATTAGACTTTGAAAAAGCATGTAAAATTACTTGGCTTATTTTTGTGGTGCAACCAAGTGAGTAGACCGAGGTTTTTACATATGGTATCAGAGCCAAAAATATTTTAATTTGTAGACTCTGAATAAATATGGTATCAGAGCCAAAAAATATCTTAATTTTTAGACTCTGAATAAATATTTTTATCTAGATCAATGTAAACCTATTAACTTACTTATTTCACCTACAATTCAAATGGAATGAATATTGCAAGGTGGGTCTTTGATAAATCCTATATGAGGTAGGGAGGAAGAAGCCACCGAAATACCTATAAGGGTACCAAGGTCATGTGTAAGACAAGAAGGTCCTCAACGTAAAATAAGGATGAAACAATTGAATGAGCCTTCATCGAATGAGTTTGATAGGGAGGAAGGAAACCTTGCAAAGGTTGTGCAAATTTTACAAACTCACATGGATCAGCAAAGTGAAGAAATGGCCCAACAATAAGAGTTGATTGTTCAACAACAAAAAATCATAGAAGACTTGACTAGGGTAAGAGAAACTAGAATAGGCAAGGCAGAGGAATTACCTAGTGAATCTACATGATACAATACTGGTAGGGCCATAGTGAGTAAAGAGTTGGATATGAACCTTAATAAGGTCATAATATCCAATTTTAATGGGAAATTTTATGGTGATGTAGTGGAAAATTGACTAAGTAAACTAGAGTCATATTTTTCCCTGGTAGTTTTGTCCTCTAAATGTAAAACTCTGTTGTTATTTATGAATATGATTGAAATATCCCTAGATTGGTGGAATTCCTATAAGAAAAGGCATAATATTGAAGATACAAATCTCAAGTGGGAGGATTTAATTAAAGAATTAAGGGATAGATTTCTCACCAAGCAATATTATATGGAGAAATTTGATGAGTTTTCTAATCTGTGATAAGAAATTATGTCAGTAAGGTATTACCACCAAAAGTATATTCAACTACTAAAATATGCATCCCAATATGAAAGTAATAAAAATATGAAGGTTCAAAAATTTATTTTGGGATTCCATCCTTCAATCATGATGGTGGTGAATATGCACAACCTTGTGGATATTCCTACAAATTTTGATTTGGCATGTAAATAAGAAGCGAATCAAGGGACTAGAAAACATACTTTAATTATAAAAAAACTATCTAAAAAGAAAAAAATTGAGCTCAGGAAGCGAAAGAGTTTTAGGTTCATGAAGTGGAAAAAAGAAAAAAACAAGAAACCTAAAGGAAAAGATCAAAATAGATAGGGAGGCAAAAATAGAGCTAACTTTCAAGATAATAAATTTAGTAAGGATGGAAGAGATTTTTCCAAAATATAGGATTAGATACCAACAAATCAGAATGAAGAACAAAAGCTTATACTAAGAGGGGGGGTGAACAGTATATGACCACTTTTTACTTTTTCTACCAATTCAATATTATGTTGTGTAAAGACAGTATCAATAGCAGTAGTAAAAGCAATGCACAAAAACCATACACAATAGAGACACCACAATTTATGTGGTTCACCCAATGTGGGCTACTACACGGAGAAATTTTTTTACTAAAAATTTCTCAATCAATCTCTTTGGCAATCACTCCCAATTACAATGTTTATGGACCTTTGTCCAAAGGAGATGTTGATCCCTTAATCTCAAGTTCGTGGATCTCTTCCACATGAGAACTCTTTCCCCTTCTGCTCTGGCTATGTGATCTTCTAGAAGACTCTATCTCTTTGTTGCACTAATTGGTGGATCTCTCTCCACATGAAGACTCCACACTTAGATTTATCTTCAACTGTGTTGCTACTGTATATCTATCCACTGGTACTCTTTCCTTTGTACTATGTCACCTCCAAAGCTCTGTAAATAGGCTCACTAAGAACCTAATCAATAGGCTCACATAGAACCTGCTTAACAAGCTCACACCGAACTTGTCAAATGTTGAATAAAAATTTCACATAGAATCTATCTAAATATGATCTAGAAAGCTCACCAAGAACTTTCCCAAATATGCTCTAGCAAGCTCACCAATAACTTGCTCAAATCTACTCTACCAAGCTCACCAATAACTTGACCAAATCTACTCTAGAAATATCACTATGAACTTGCCCAAAACTATCCATAAATATGTCCCAACACTGTCCTCAAATATGTCCCAACACTATCCTCAAATCTGTCCCAAAGGCCTTCTCAAAGTCTCAATCAATCATGCTCAAGTAGTACTCAAAATGAACTCAACAATGAATGGCAATATCAACTCAAATTAACTTCATAGAAGCATAAAGAGAATTGTTAGAGACTCAATATGTTCTAATCTCACTCTCAACCCAAATCAATCTCAACTCAACTCAAAGAAGCATAAAGAGAATTGTTAGAGACTCAATATGTTCTAAACTCACTCTTAAACCAAATCAATCTCAACTCAAATAAAATCAACTCATAGAAGCATAAAGATAATTGTTATAGACTCAACATGTTCTAATATCACTCTCAACTCAAATCAACCTCAACTCAATTCAAGTCTTATATAACCATAAAGAGAATTGTTAAAGACTCAATATGTTCTAAACTTAATCTTAAGTCAACATAGAATGATGGAATAGTTTGTTTAAATAGAACTTGAACAATCACTTCACACATCACTTGACTAGGCTCAATCAACTCAACTCAACCAATCATCACAAGGAACACCTCTTTCTCACACAACCCTAGTCCAAGTATGTATCAACCAACTCAAGTGTTTCCAACAATGCTCAACCACAAATCTCACATAACAATGATACTCATGTTCTTTTCTAACTCAATTTCTTTCACAACTAGTGGGCATCAATAACTATGCTTATCAAACAAGGTTTACACACAACTCTCAATTCAGAAAACCTTGAAGCATTCAACCAACCACTTTCAAAAAGGAAACCACAAACAATCCTTTTTCCTCCAATGATATTTTAGAAATCAACCACCATAAACAATCAATAGGATAATGTGCCCATACCTTTTATGAAGATGAAAAAACCTTTTTGTAAATTTGCCACAATTACAAATTTTTTTTGCCAATCTTCACAAGGGTTATTAGATCATAAAATAATCAACATTACTCCAATTTTCAATAATCATCACCAAGGCCTTTAGTTGAACAACTTCCTTATCTCTCCTAAAACCACTTGTACCATAAAATAAAATAAATCAAAACATTGCATAACATTTTCACTCCCAAAACCACTTTACAATAAAATAAAATAAATCACAATATTGTATACCTTGTCACCTCGTGAAAGAATTAATCCTCTTGAAAAAGAAAAATGTAAACTTCACTTTTGGAACCCCTTTGCAAAATTAGAAATATATATTTTCCCACACCTTACTTCTCCTTCTAAATAAGTTATTCAAATAGCCCTCGAAATAAGCTTTTTGACGATATATAATATGCTCCATTTTTTAAATAAATTGAAACCTTTACATATATAAATATATATATATATATATATATATGCCAACCTCCATTAATTGCACATAGGTCGGCCCTCCATTAATTTAAACTTAAACTTTAAACTTTAATATCTTCATCACCGGAGGTCCTTTTTTGATGAAACAAAATTCCACCTTGGATTTTAATAAAAACCTTTTTCACATAAGCCCACCATAGTTTTAAATAAAACCTTTTATTTTTCTTGCCTTGGTTTTCATAAAAAACTTGTAAATAGCCATGCTTTCCAAAATATCATAAATGCTTCTTTATGAAATATTTTGGCCACCAAAACCAAATGCGATCCATGTGACATAAATGATCCATGTGACATCAATGACAACATAAAATACATCAAATTACCTCAAAAAATAGATAGGAAGACAAAAATAGAGCTAACTTTCAAGGTAATAAATTTAGTAAGGATGGAAGAGAGTTTTCCAAAAGATAGGATTAGATACCAACAAATCAGAAGAAGACTAGGGAAACTATATCTTAGGGCAGAAATGAGAATAATAATAGACAAAATAGAGCCCCTCCAAGTAGATGTTACATATTCTAAGGAGATCATTGAAGAACACACGCTTATACTGATAGGGGAGGTGAACAATATAAGATAAACAAATTTATTTTTCAATCCAAATGATAACAACAATAATATAAAAGCAGTAAATAATGCACACATCATCACACACATAAGAGACATGTTTTAACATGGTTCACCCAATGTGGATTACATCCATGAAGAAAATATTCCTTATAATTTTTCTCAATGAATATTTTGGCAATCAAATCGCTATTACAATATTTATGGACCTTTGTCCAAAGGACACACCAATCCCCTATTCACAAGTTTGTGGATCTCTATCTACATGAGACTTCTATCCCCACTGCTCTGGTTTGTGGATCTCTTTCCATAGGATAACTCTATCCCCTCTGCTCTATTTTATGGATCTCTCTCCATAGGAGAACTCTATAACCTTTGCTCTGCTAAAATCTGATCAAATATGTTCATAATTTTGATCCAATATTCTCATAACAATATCTTAAACCTGCTCACAAGTCTACCTCAAACCTGCTCATAAGTTTGCCACCAACCTACTCACAAGTCTGCCACCAACCTGCTCACAAGTTTTATCCAATCTACTCACACCACTATCTTAAACCTACTCACAAGTTTACCTCAAACATAATCGTAAGTTTACCTCTAACCTGCTCATAAGTCTGATACAATCTGCTCACAACACTATCTTAAACTTGTTCTTTGTCTCTGCTTTATAACATGCTCATAACTCTTAATTTTCTCTTATAGAGATATGTATTCAAAAACCCCTCACAAACAACTAATTTTTCTAGTGCCACTTCAAGGGTTAGATAGTAAAATACTTTCTCAAAACATCCACATGAATTTCCTTCTCAAAATATATGCTCAATGAAATCTATGTACTTGTACTATGTACTTGCACACAAGATAAACTTCCTAGGTTGTTTTATTGGTCATGGTTGTCCGTAGCTGCAACTTCACTAACTAGAGAAATGATAGTCTAATAGGTAGCCATCAAATGGAAGGATCCCCCTACCCAAAGTGGAGTAGTTACACAAAACGGTACAGTGTATGTAGATCTTATAAGGGCACTAGTGGTATGGAAGCCGATAAAAGATCAAAAGGAAAAAAACAACATGCGAACAAAAAATCCCTATGTAATATATTTTAAGTTTTAGTACATATCTTCTCTTTTTTATGTTCAAGTATTGTTGATCCAAAATTATTCAACTTTTCTCTTGATCTCTTTTGAGGGTTTATCCCTATAAGGAAGTTGAGAAACCCACATCCATATTTTAGGATCTTCCTCTAAAAGAGTCATTTCTTTCATTTTTCTATACGTTGAGCAACTTAGTAATTTTTACAACCCCATATGATTTGATACTTCTACTCCATACGTACTTCTAAAATCACATAATATTGAATTTTTATACATACTATATTATCTATTATCTAAAAAGTATTTAATATACTTTTCACTACTTTTCTTATGTTTTTTATTTCTTTCTTATTGGATTCATATCAACCCCTTACAACTTGAAATTCAATTTTAATTATTTATATTTATATAATACTTGAATGTCAATGTCAATTATTTATATTTATATAATATTGTAAGGATTTGTTCTTGTATCATACCACATATTTCTCAAGTCAAACGTTTTATATGTGATAAATGTTGTTATACTATATAAAATCATTTGTGTATTCAAATGTTGAAGTGTTGTTTTAATGGGTCTTGAATGAATCCAATTTTTATTTTTGCATGATAGTAAGAGGGAAAGCCTTGTTTTCAAATATTATAGTTATGTCGAGGCTTTCAATATAATAGTGTAACAATTTAATATCACCAAAGGAAGATTTTAGGTGGATATTTCTAGCAATGGGTGAGGTTCAAATATAAGCCTGTAAGCTCTTTTGCAACCATGGTTTGGTCTATGTGAAACAAAAATAGAATTCAACAGAGAAACATATATTGCATGTGTATAATAAAGTAATGTTGTTTCTTGTATATTAATGTCTCCCTTGATTCTGAAACTATGACTAATGTGGAAGTTAATATAGAAATTTTGTTGCTATATTATTTGAATGTGCAAGTATAATTTTATATAGTGTGCATGCATCTTCCTTTGAGGTTAAAATATGATCCCTCACATTTATATTATACCTTTATTGATGACAAGAAAGGATGTGGAAATGTCAAGAAGTGTTGTTTCTGAATGTTTTGGTTGAGTGGAATGAAACAATCCTCTTTTTCAATGTGGTCCAAGAGTAATTCAAAATAAATGTAATGTATTAAGTCTGAATTTGTTGGGAAATGCAACCCAGTGTGTTTTGTACACTTACCCAGTGAAACTCATTATAAAGGATAGCATGAGTTAGTCAGGTGTAAAATATGAGTAACTTGTGATCTGAATAAGTAAACTATTTCAATTTATTTTATATTGTATTCTTATGTTTGGATGTAAAAATTTTAAATAATCATCTTGCTGAAATTTAATAAATAAATAAAAAGAGCTTACTAGTGTTTACTCTCATTTATTTCTATATTTTATTTTTAAAAGAAAATAAGTAAATTTTTCCTAGATTGTTTGTGTTGAGAATGTTTTTATCCCTATGAAGGTTTAAGTAGTGATTTCCTAGCAGTATGAATGAAAGACGAACCTTAATTGCATATGTATTGAATTAAAGGATCCTTTTGTCAAGGAAACAAGAGTTATCAGTATTATGTTAAATGTTAATATCTTTAAATGTTATTGAAGTAAATGGTTGTTTTCAAGATCGAAACCCGAGAGTTGACTTTGAGCAATCAAATCAAGTATTTAATTTGTAGCTAAAAAAGATACTTGCTTTGTGAAAATATAATTGAGTGATAAACGAATGGTTATATAGTTGCTTAGAAAGTTAGTCGTAGAGGCAAAATGAGTTTTGAACTATGTTAAAGTTGTTAGTTTGACCAAAAATATAACAAACAAAATTTGGAAGAAAACTAAATTAAAGTGTTATGATATATTCAAATATTTTCCAGGAGTGGAAGGAAACATTTTGTCAAATTAAGTTTATATGAATTATGTTTTTGTCTGTGAAGCCATCCAGGCGGTAGTTAAGAGAAGAAAATTGCTCATAGTTAAAACTAATATATATATATATATATATATATATATATATAGATAATAAAAATTAATCCTAGCATGTTTGGTAGGGGTATTAACTCTGAAGGTTGAAGTACAAGTATTTTTCTCATCTAGGTGTGGTTTATGATTTGAGCACATTCAGATCATATGATTCTTTTTATATTTATTTAAATTATGATTTTTAAATCTTTCCAAGAAAATTAAGGAGAAGAGATAATCTGTGAATAATGAAACCTTATGGAAGGTTGAAACTCATAAACTAGGAAGAATGTAAGAAGTATGGAAAGGAAACCTTGTTATTATTATTATTTTATGTTCAAAATATTTTTTTTCCTTTGCTTCAATGTTATAAGTTGAATTTCTTACGTAATGGGTTTTATATTAGAGAATGGTAGGTATAACAACATGTTGGTTTAGAATTCTAGTTTTGAGAGTTGGTTTTATTAAGCCTGCATAACATTAGGAAAACCAATAACCCATGAGAAGCAACTTAAAACCCAGATAATAGTTTATTGGGAAGGATAAACAAAAGTTATTGCCAATGAAAATGAATGGTTTAAACACCCAATATTATTCAGGTGCGGGTATGTACACGATTCTTCAGAGCAACTATAGTTTGATGGAATTGGTTGACACATGTGACTTAGTCGTAACTGGTAACAAGGGATGGTATGGAATGCCACCTCCAGGTTACTGCTCGAGGAGTACTATGATAAGTCCCATGTTCATTTGACTTAGCTATCTAGCCATGACGTTTGGTATGAGATAAATTTTTGTGAGTCATAATGGGCATGAGTGATAAATTCTAAGGTTAGGGTATTCATATGGCTCGAGCTGACTCCAACTAGAGGATAATCAACTAGACACTAGGTAAATGTGCTAATTCCTTTCATATAATTACTAAAACAAGTTGATCAGTTAGTCGAAGATTTAGTATGGTAAGGGATTGGAAAGTAAGCGTTAGTCATCTAGGTGTTATAGGCCCTAGAGGATAACCCATGTCATGGTTTGACCCTCATTCCAGAACCATAGGACATAAATGACGTAAGTTGATTTCATATAATGGCACCATATTATAGGATTTGTCCAATCTCATCCACTTGGGCGGCTGCCTGTAATAATATTGAACCCAAAAGTGGTTTGATATGCCTATACGGATTAAAACTATATGTTAAAATTTATTGGGTGAAAAAAAAAGCTATAAACCTAAAATTATTTTCTATGAACATGAAAGTACTTTAGGGGTTGAAAGCATTAGACATTGAAAAAATGTGTAAATTATTTGGCTTATTTTTGTGGTGCAACCAGATGAGTAGACCAAGGTTTTTACATATGGTATCAAAGCCAAAAATATTTTAATTTGTAGACTCTGAATAAATATTTTTTTATAGATCAATGTAAACCTATTAACTTACTTATTTGACCTACAAGTCAAATGGCATGAATGTTGCAAGGTGGGTCTTTGAGAAAACCTGTAGGAGGTAGGGAGGAAGAAGCCACCGAAATACCTATAAGGGCACCAAGGTCATGTGTAAGACAATAAGGTCCTCAACATGAAATAAGGATGAAACAGTTGAATGAGCCTCCGCCGAATGAGTTTTATAGGGAGGAAGGAAACCTTGCAAAGGTTGTGCAAGTTTTAAAAAATCACATGGATCAGCAAAGTTAATAAATGGCCCAACAATAGGAGTTAATTTTTCAACAACAAAAAAACATAGAAGACTTGACTAGGGTAAGAGAAACTAGAATAGGCAAGGTAGAGGAAGTACCTAGCGAATCTACATGATACAATACTGGTAGGGCCAAAGTCAGTAAATAGTTGGATATGAACCTTAAGAAGGTCATAATATCCAAGTTTAATTGGAAATGTTATGGTGATGTAGTGGAAAATTGACTAAGTAAACTAGAGTCATATTTTTCCCTAGTAGTTTTGTCATCTGAATCTAAAACTTTGTTGGCAGTTATGAATATTATTGAAATATCCCTAGATTGGTGGAATTCCTATAAGAAAAGGCATAATATTGAAGCTACAAATCTCAAGTTGGAGGATTTAATTAAAGAAATAAGGGATAGATTTTTGACCAAGCAATATTATATGGAGAAATTTGATGAGTTTTCTAATCTGTGATAAGAAATTATGTCAGTAAGGTATTACCACCAAAAGTATATTCAACTACTAAAATATGCATCACAATATGAAAGTAATGAAAAGATGAAGGTTAAAAATTTTTTTTTGGGATTCCATCCTCCAATCATGATAGTGGTGAATATGCACAACCTTGTGGATCTTCCTACAACTTTTGATTTGGCATGTAAAGAAGAAGTGAATCAAGATACTAGAAAACATACTTTAATTATAAAAAAACCTATCTAAAAATAAAAAAAATGAGCTTAGGAAGCGAAAGAGTTTTAGGTTCTTGAAGTGGAAAAAAGAAAAAAACAAGAAACCTAAAGGAAAAGATCAAAACAGATAGGGAGGCTGAAATAGAGCTAACTTTCAAGGTAATAAGTTTAGTAGGGATGGAAGAGATTTTTCCAAAATATAGGATTAGATACCAACAAATTAGAAGAAGACTAGGGAAACTTTACCTTAGGACAGAAATGAGAATAATAATAGAGGAAATAGAGTCCCTCCAAGTAAATGTTGCAAATGCCAAGGAGATCATTGAAGAACATAAGCTTATACTAAGAGGGTGGTGAAAAATATAAGATACAAATTTTTACTTTTCAATCCAAATGATAACAACAATAATATAAAAGTAGTAATTAATGCACACATCATCACACACATGAGAGACATGATTTAACATGGTTCACCCAATGTGGGTTACGTCCACGGAGAAAATATTCCTTATAAATTTTCTTAATGAATATTTTGGGAATCAAATCCTTATTACAATATTTATGGACCTTGGTCCAAAAGAGACACCAATCCCCTATGCTCAAGTTTGTGGATCTCTATCTATTGGAGACCTCTGTATCAATTGCTCTAGTTTGTGGATCTCTTTACACAGGAGAACTCGATCCCCTCTACTCTGGTTTATGGATATCTCTCCATAGGATAAATATATCTCCTCTGCTCTGATCAAATATGATCAAATATGTTCATAATTTTGATCAAATCTGCTCATAACAATGTCTTAAACCTGCTCACAAGTTTACCTCAAACCTGCTCCCAAGTCTACCACTAACTTGCTCATAACTCTGTCACTAACCTACTTACAATTTTGATCCAATCTGCTCACAACACTATTTTAAACCTGCTCACATGTTTACCTCAAACCTGCTCGTAAGTTTACCTCTAACCTGCTCACAAATCTGATCCAATATGCTCACAACACTATCTTAAACCTGTTCTCTGTGTCTGCTTGAATACATGCTCATAACTCTTAATTTACTCTTATGGAGATATATATTCAAAAACCTATCTCACAAACAACTAATTTTTCTAGTGCCACTTCAAGGGTTAGATAGCAAAATATTTTCTCAAAACATCCACATGAATTTCCTTCTCAAAATATATGCTCAATGAAATCTATGTACTTGTACTATGTACTTGCACACAAGATAAACTTCCTAGGTTGTTTTATTGGTGTCATGGCTCTCCGTTGTTGCAACTTAACTAACTAGAGAAATGATAGTCTAATACGTAGCCATCAAAAGGGAAGGATCCCCCTACCCAAGGTGGAGTAGTTACACAAAATGGTACAGTGTGTGTAGATCTTGTAAGGGCACTAGTGGTATGGAAGCCGATGAAAGAGCAAATAGACAACAACAACATGTGAGCGAAAAACCCCTATGTAAGATATTTTAAGTTTTAGAACATATCTTCTCTTTTTTATGTTCAAGTATTATTGATCCAAAATTCTTCAACTTTTCTCTTGATCTCATTTAAGGGTTTATCCCTATGAGGAAGTTGAGAAACCCACATCCATATTTTAGGATCTTCCTCTAAAAGAGTCATTTCTTTCATTTTTCTATACATTGAGCAACTTAGTAGTTTATCCAATTGCCCCATATGATTTTATACTTCTACTTCATACGTACTTGTTAAATTACATCATATTGCATTTTAATACATACTCTATTATCTATTATGTAAAAAACATTTACTATACTTTTTACTACTTTTCTTATGTTTTTTTATTTCTTTCTTATTGGTTTCATATCAACCCCTTACAAATTGAAATTCAATTTTAATTATTTATATTTATATAATACTTGAATGTCAATGTCAATTATTTATATTTATATTATATTGTAAGAATTTGTTCTTGTCTCACATCACATATTTCTCAAGTCAAATGTTTTATATGTGATAAATGTTGTTATACTATGTAAAAAAGATATTTCTCCTTCATAATATCATCCAATCAACTTGGATTAGTGATTTAAAATTTTCATGGTCATATACATCTCAAATATCTTGAATATCTATATCCTCAACATCCTAAACATCTAAATCATAAACATTCTAAATATATTGAACATATCATGTATCCTAAACATCATCACTGACATGACATGTATAAATTACAATCACTTCTACTTAGTCCAAGGTAATTTGACTTTCATGACCAATTGGTCAAAAAAAATCTAACTTTGATGACCACTTGGTCCAAAGCAATCTTACCCATATTTAAATCTTCAAATATGGTATATGTATGATAGTCAAAATATTTTTGTACCACTATGTTGTTTGTTGAAATACCATGGTAATATGATCATAATGTAATACATGTAGGACCTATTTAAATATCATATAACAAATTAAAAAATAGATGATAATAAGTTAGAAAAACATAATTTATATTATAACACCCAAATAAATTTAAGAATTAGTTGCCTCAAATAATAAAAAATAATATTGAAGTTATCAATTCAATTTACGGGTACAAATATCCAAGAGAGCGTATTGGTGAAAATAGCAATAAAATATTTATATTCTTAATATTTTCTAGAAACATTCTAAAATATGCATTCATCGTGATCATATCCAAAAAATATGTAAGAGCTATTAAATATAGCATTAATAAATAAAATAAGGAGAGAGAGATGACACAAAAATAATATGGGATGGGTACCCATAGGTACCCTACAATATTTACATAGATCACATTGATACATCAGATCAATCATTGGAGGTAATTATGGTGATACCAAATCCTTAATTAGATGTTAACATCAAGCCAACATAACTTGACTTGAAAAATTACAATATAATAAATATGGTACACCCATTGATTAAGCTATATAGGTGGACTCACAAATATCACTAAGGGTGAACACATGAAGGGTACCCTTAGGATTACATGAAGATGCCTAAAAGATTACATAAGTTATGTTTTAGCCTTATATGAAAAATATGTATAAACTTACATATACACTTGCCCATAGGATACATTAGTAGTGCTCATAGGCACTTTTTTCACATTTTATCTATTGACCTAATAATATAAAATTACACATACTTCAATATAAATAATAAGGAAACAAGATACCATATAATCTTACCTATCAATTAGCATAAAAGTGTTGTCTCAAAAATTTTCAACTCTTGCAAAACATGTAGTTAGTAGGAGACATTCTATGTAGCCAACTTAACTCTAAAGGGAAATTACATTCAAATGTATGCCAAGCAAACAATTAGGGATAATATTAGGTTTAACTTTTCATGGATGAGAACTAAGATTCCACCATATGGATTCTTTGACTTTCATGACCACTTCTCATACAAAAGTATTACCATAGAAAATTGGGTAAGAGAATTGCATACGTCTTTCTAACATATCAAAATAAGGTATGATGACCACCTACCAAATTTCAATTCTTGTAGAAGTCATAGAGTAGGGTAGAGGTAAGTATAATCATCATGCTACTATCAAACAAAGGCCTAGATTTGTAGGATGTATTCATAATGTGTATGGTATGATTAAAGTGTAGCATAACTTTTCAAATAATTTATAGGTATATCCATCAACTAAGACATATTATAACATCATTCTTGAAAGGAACCCTCATTTTATGAGCTACATAGCAAACAAGAGGTTAGAAAAGTCTATTCCACCATTTTGATGAAGTGGAAATTCTAAGACCATATAAAAGCATAGAGTTATCCCAACAGGTAATTAACAATAGAATGATAGCCTTTTAGATGTCCAAAATAAGAACCAAATATCTTAAGCCACCCCCTGTTCATATTAAACCTTCCCCAAATCCATCACCACTTCCCAAGCCCCCGATTGTGCAGAAGCCGCCTCCAAAGCCAGTGTCTCCCCCTCATTACGTTTATAAATCCCCACCTCCACCTGTTCCAAAAATCTCACCCCCAAAGCCAACTCCACATTTTCCTCCTCCTCACCACAAGCCTTCACCAGTCTACTCTCCACCCAAGAAGCCACCCACTCCCCCTCATTCACCAGTTTACACTCCCCCGAAGTCATCTCCTCCTCCACACCATGAGAAGCCATCAAAGCCAACAACTCCATCCCCACCATTATCATACACAAAACCCCACCCTCCTCCTGTGGTAACTCCTACCCATCCAAAACCAGTGCCAGTTTCTCCACCTCCACACTCAAAATCTCCAGTGTACCCACCACCTGCACATCACTACTCTTACAAGTCCCCCCCTCTTCCACCTCCATACTAGCTGCTAAAATAGCTAATAAGATAGGTATGTTGTTCTCTACTGTATATTTAATCTGTGATGCGCCCTGATGAATGCGTTTTACTATAGATGTTATCAAGCCTGATATTTATTGCATTGCATAACATCATGGAATCTGTCATATCTAGTTGTTTAATCTTTATTTCACATTTGTTTTCTTTAAATATTGTCTTGCGTAACAACAATTCTTCACTTGCAGCATTTATTTAGATTCTTCGAGATGGCAATCTGCGCTCTGAAAGTTCAAGTCTCCGAGGAAAAACGAAAATAAAAGAACTGTAAGCTGCATTCATGATTCAAAGGCTTGAGTACAATGTAATCAGATCTCCACGAACACTCACTTTCATACTATGATTATGTGGATGCTGCTGTAACTGAGCATTTTAGTATATTCAACATAATAAATATATCTCGCTTTCTACCAAGATTCTTGTTTCTCTGGACGCCATACCTATACTGCCTTTTAAGTAATTTACTGCTTTACTATATCTTATTTCAATTCAAATTGTTCTATTCAATCATTGTTATTGTAAGAGATAGCCTTCGTAATTTTATAGAAGTCTAAATTATGAAGCTAAATTTTAACATATAATACACGTAATAAAATCTCACAGAAGCCAAATATAAATTAAGTTCTCCAAATTTCTTTCCCATTGTACAAGATTTAGCTATTTGTCGAAGTTTTTTCAGTCAGTTTTATATATCGGTGCTTGGGTCATCGATGGTTGAACACACTTCAACGTGTAACCTGTTAGGAGACACTTTTTAAAGTTCACAGAATGGCGTCGTCACATTTTCACCAACAATCCCTATTCATGCAAAGGGATCCAGGGAATCGAGTAGAGTATTCAAATCATGTCATAATAAATAAGAAAACAGAAAAGTGAGAGTCCACACCTACGTTTTTTTTAAATATCTCACACAAGTTCGTTCAATAACATACACATTATATATCAAACCATCTCATATTTATTTGGTCTAATATCTAGAAGAGAAAGCGTTTATATTGTACTCCTTTTTCATGTGGAGAATTATAAGGATCATCTAAATAATATCTAGAACAGATATTTAAGAGTTATTATGTGTGAGTTGTCTCATGTAAATAAGTGTGAAGTTATGTAGGTGAGGTGTCATGTTAGCAAGTGCGAGTTATGTGAATTAAGTATCATGTTTATAAGTGAGGAGTTATGAATTACGTGCAATCATGAGAGTCCTTGTTTTTATGTAAATATATGAGAAATATGAAGAGTTAAATCTCCCATGAGTATGAGGAGATGAAAAGCTTAAGTATAAATATTAAGAGTCATGTGAACATGAGAAGCCTCATGTACGTATATATTGAAGACAAAGCTTTGTAATATATATTGAATAATAAGCATTGCATTTATGCATTGTTTAAAAAAAAATGTCTATCAATAATACTCAATGATTTTGTTGTCCATTAGATTGATTTATGTCCATAGTTGTTCTTGATATGTTGTTTGATCTTGTAATATTGATTAACGTGTGAGAATAGTAGTGTATTTCTAACAATAATCTTATGATTTTTAGAGAAACATTATTTAAAACTTACTTCAAAGTGCTTCATATTGTAAAATTAAGATATTACAACAAAAAGAAGAGCCACCATCCTTGTAACATCAATACTTAATTGAAAAAATATCAATCCATAAGAAAAACTAAGAGCCCACTATTGATCCTTAATAGAAACAAAGTTTCTTCCCAAGTCTTCTTATTCTTATGTATTTTCATCTTGATGCATGTAATTGATATGGTTATGGTAAGCTAACACAAAGGCATAAACCATGACAAATAATGGTAAGAAATGATACCATAGAGATTATATAGTAAGAATGCAATTATTTTATTACATATACAAAATGACAAGCATATACCATGGTATTCTTTAGATTCACCCTAACAAGTGGAATTGACCCTCCTATTGACCATCCTCCTTCCTTGGATTCACCTAACAATATTATTCCATAGTATAATATAGAAAATTCCTCAAACACAACCTATATAATGTTGTACTCTTCCTCTAGCTCAAGGTTTTGCATAAGAAGTCAGACCCAAAATGTACTTGTAAAAAATGGTGAATCTGTTTCGAAACCTTGGCGAATCCTGACCAACTTTATGTAGGAGGACATGATGAATTACCTTATTTTTCACCAAAAATTATAAAACATTGGTGAATTTGATAGTTTGATTAGATCAGATGCAAAATAGGGCCCGACCATAAATTGGGTGCAAAAAATAGCTCAGATGCGGATCGGGTGCAAAACAAGGTCTGAATGAACTTGGGTTATAACCTAGGAGAAAATTTTAGTTTAGAGGGTGCAAAACCGGGACTTCCCAGGAGGTCACCCATCCGAGTACTACTCCAATTAAGCATGCTTAACTATGGAGTTTTTGATGGGTTGAAAAACATCAAGTCATCTTGTTTTTTTGAATTTTTAGCTGTGGTTGTGAGGTCTAAAAAAAAGAGTTATTTTTTGTTGCTTACCTTGAGATCCTTGAAATTCTATTTTCCCTCCTCTACATTTTTCCACCTCAACTAGGCCGCTTTCTACTCTTGTATTGTCCCCAACCTTATTTTTGTACCCATCCCGCATCTGGACCAATTTCTACATCCGGCCTAAACCCAAGCCCAATTATGTACTCGTCCCCCATTCAGATAAATTTTTGCACTAGGTCACATCCAAAATAATTTCTAGGCATTTGAAAAGTAAACAACATATAGTGTGTACTTAGGGTTTAATATTGTTTGTGCATTTTCTCTTGAACCCTTGCTCAAAGATTTCACTTTGCAATCCTAGGTTAGAAATCATTCAAACAAAGAATTATTAGGGTTAGATCTTGTTTTCTTGCATTCTATTTTCCTACATTGTCCTTTATCTTTCATAGTCTAATTCTAGAAAGGCCAAACATAAGTGATTGTCTTGAACTGAACACATCAAAAAATTCCACCCTAAACTTGGAGTGAGTCCTAAAATCGTTCCTGGTGAACCCTTCCCCCATTTTTTACATCGAGGTGTAGATAACAACATACCCCCATAATCACCTTGGCTTCCTTGCAGATCCAGCCGAGAATCATATGCGGTAGGGTAGTTTTCCCCTCTACACTTTGTAAAGACCTTCAAGTAGAAATTCCTGACCAAATAATTCTATGTAAAGAAGTTCGAAGAGTTCTCAACTCTACAATAGGGTTCTATGCCAATTGAAGAATATTATCAAAAAATTATTAAATTACTAAAATATGTCCCAAAATATAAGAATAACAAACATTTGAAGGTGTAGAAGTTCATCTTAGGAGTAAATCCCAAGATCCAAATAGTGATTAATTTGCTTAGCCCTAAAAATTTACAAAAGGCCTATGATTTAGCACAATAAGAGGAAACTAATTAGTAAACAAAAATAACTTTCTTTAATTATCATAAATTAACCAAAAAAATGAAGAGCTTAGAAAGAGGAAGAGTGTTGGTTTTATGAGATAGGATAGTATATGTGATTAATATGAATATAAAATGAAGTGGTAGAATCAAATTTGAAATTATTGAATAAGTACCCTATGCTAAATGAATTTAGGGATGTTTTTCTTGAAGACATACCAAGTCTCCCACATTGATGTGTGTTTGATTTCTCTATTGAACTCTTGCTTGGGGCTAAACCTATTACAATGAAACATTACCAAATGACTTTGGTTGAGTTACAAGAGCTCAAGATACAACTCCAAGACTTTCTAGAGAAAGGGTTTATTAAGCCAAGTGTATCACCATATGGTGCTCCAATCTTATTCATGAAAAAGGATGGTTCCTTAGGATTATGTATCAACTACTAGATGCTTAACAAGGTAACCATCAAAAATAGATACTCCTTACCAAGGATATGAAACAAGCACCCTTGATCTTGTGTTCTATGCACCCAAAAATAAAAGTTTTACTTTCTTGTGTGTTCTATGCAGGTTTTTGAGCTTGTTTGTGTCCTGAATTTTAGATTCATAGGGTGGTGTATGAATTTGATTCACACCTTGCTATGGGAATGTGATTTGCACTTTTCTATGTGAATGTTATTAAAATAAGCAACCTAAGTGTAACTTTGTAGGAATAAACTATTAACAACTAGTAAGTATGTTTTGGAGCTATTTTAGATTGTTTTATAACAGGTTGGAGATCCAAAACACTTAGATGCAACAAAATTTAAGGACAAATAATAAGCAAATATTTTTGGTATTTTTGTGTATTTTTGATGATGTTAACCATCCTAAAACAAAGCAAGTAAGTAGGAAATGGATGCTAATCAGGTTTTTTGAAGCACATGTTCTTACAATACCAAAAAAGTATGCAAATGGTAACTATGTGACAATAAGCGAATAATAGCTAATGGAATGTGCAATGAAAGGTAACCAAAAGGGGGTACTCTAAAATACCTCTTATGAAAAAGGTGATATTATCTAATACTTGCTACTAGCCTACCCAGGAATTCACTTCACCCTCAGATGAGCTTAGTCAAGAATGACAGTTACCAACTCATAAATTATGTAAAGCCTTGTGAGTAGGGGGGTCTAATCCTAACCTACCCCGAGTACCTCTTAAGGGTAGGGGATGTTCTGGTGATGAAATACAAAAAATATCTTATGGGGGCTACTATGGTGTCTAGGGGGCGAGCTAGTGGAAGGAGATGAATTCCAATGTCACTGGTTTCAATTGGGGATTGGTGATGAAATCCAATATTACCAATGTGTATGAAATGTACACATGTGTGGTGATAAATCAAAGATTAATAAAGCTAATGTGTTGAAAGAAAACTAGGTTATGAAAGTAATGGAAAATAAATGCTTTTAATTACTTTCAGAATGAAATTTGTGATTTTGTAATGCAAACTTATGCTAAGTGCTTTTGAAATGAAAATCTATGCTAGTACTTTGAAAGAAATCTATGTCAAATGCTGGTGAAAGAGATAAAATATAATTAGATGCATTTAAAAAGAGATGAAATATAACTAGATGTGTTTGGAAAGAGATGAGATCTAATTAGATGCTTTTGGAAAGAGATGAAATCTAATTAGATGATTTTGGAAAGTGATGAAATCTAACTAGATGCATTTGGAAAGGGATGAAATCTAATTAGATGCTTTTGGAAAGAGATGAAATCTAATTAGATGATTTTAGAAAGTGATGAAATCTAACTAAATAATTTTGGAAAGTGATGAAATCTAACTAAATGCATTTGGAAAGAGATGAAATCTAATTATATGCTTTTGGAACGTGATGAAATCTAATTAGATGCTTCAAGGGAAAGATCTACGCTCAAAATAAAAAAAAGAGACAAAATCACTTGATTTCAATGAAAAGTTATGCTAAGGCTTTCTTGGGTGTAATCCTATCTACACTAGTCAATACATGCCAACTAATAAGAGCTTTGTATACGAGAATAGATAAAAATCTATCACAACTCTAAGAAAATAGGGATATTCTAGGTCTCCTTTAGGCCTTATGTAAATGGATAAAATAAATTTATATGACCAAGATTAAACAAGCGAAAATAATCGTATGTAAAGGAGAATCAGTTTTTGGAAAGGTAACAATACCAATTTTAGAGGAGAATACCTATCACTAGATGTTGTAGGAGGTTTTGTCTAGTTTGTGTGATTAGAATTTTGTAGATTTTTGAGATTCGTGCACTTGTGTATGAATCTAACACCACATAAGGATTCACACTCTACTATGTGAATCTGAGTTTGATGGGTTGTCTAGATAGCTTTGATTTCTATGAGTCAAGTTTTGGAGTCTCCCCTAGTCCTGAGAAATTTTGCTACATAAGAAGGGGTAGAAAGTTAGATTGGTTCTCAAAATCAGTTACGAAACCTCCAAATAATGATCACAAGATAAATTTGAGCAGTAGGGGAAGAGACCTAGTTACAATTGCAATCAATAAAGGTACAAGGAATGACTTCACATTGTATATGCTATGTCGAGAGGTGGTTTGGTCTACGAAGGCTGAAAAGGTATGTGAAATAGCAATCTCAATGGAAAACCGATATTTTTACCTGCCCGACTTACCTTGTTGCTAATGTAGGTGTGTAGAAATGGATACCTTTTTACTTGGGATCAATTTTTGAGGTGATTTTGGGGATTCGTACCCTGGTGTGTGAATCTGATTATCTTGGGATTCACACCCCGCCATGCAAATATGGCTTGTAGGCCAAAAATGGTGCAGATTAGAAACTGGCATGTTTTCATGGTTTTAGTGTATTCTTTTCTGGTTTTTCAACACTTTAAACATAAAAAATAGTCAAATGATGGTTAACCAAAGAAGATGCTAAACAAAAGTAGTAAACATGGTGGGTGTCCCACCGGGTGTGCTAGAATAAAACATAAGGAAAATGATTGTTTTGTAAATTGATCTTGAAAAAGAAGGCTATAGAGATTATTATTTTTTAGAAAAGTACCTTTAAGGGACACAAAATGGGATCTTCCACACAGGAAACCCTCTTTAAGTATTAATAGTAAACAACTACCAGTTGTGTCCTTTTCTTCCTTGATGCAAGTAGGCTTATTGCTTGTGTGCCACTGGTGGTCAGATCTATCCTTGGGGCCTATGAGACTTGTAAAATTTGGTTAGACCATTTGGTATATTGTCTTGATCAAACCTCTCATGTTTACATATAAATAACCTCTAAATTATGCTCAAAATATGATTAAAACTATGTAAAATAATGTAAAATAAGCAAATCAAGGATATTTATCAATTCTTGTGAGCTCTAGTTGGCATAAAATGGGATTCACACACTAGTGTGTGAATCTTGTTGTGCCTTAAAATTCACACCTTGCTATGCAAATATGACTATGATTTCTAGAATCGATGCATTTTGAAATAAAGTTTTCTCTAGTGTAGGAGCTTCTTCTATTGTTTGCCAAGTCATCTTCATAAGCTACAATATTTATTAGCAACCTATAAAAAAAAAAAGGGTGTTGATGAATTTCATGTTGAATTCTATGTGGGGATGGATGATGGGTGATGTTGGATGATGTTGATTGATGTTGGTTGTCTAGGCTAATTTTAGTAGAGTTTTGTTAAGCAAAATTTGATCTCTTTGAAATGGAGAATTTGACCTTCTATTTATAGAGTTTCCCAAGGTTAAAGGAGGGGTTGAGGTGTCCCTTGTGAGGTGTCCCCTGATGTGGCATGCCTCAATAGTGCATTTGGGTGAGATAAGCCTTCACCCATCTACCTATCATGAATGAGCATGGTGATGTGGAGTGGTGGAAGGATCAAATCCTAAATATGGTGGGGTTCACCTAGAGTGGAGAGTTGACTTGGGTGAGGTTTAAAGTGAGTCATCCATGACCATGCTTTGAAAACCACAAAGTCTTCAAAACTCATTTATGAATTCAAACCCACATGGGGATATGAAATGAAGTAAGGGTTAGTTGAGACTAGGGTTAGGTTGACCCTAGGTTAGTTGTTGAATTTTGGGTGAGGTGGCATGTAACTCACCATGTCTCCCATGCCTTTGGATACAAAAGTCTCCAAAAGCCTTTTAAGGCCCTCAATTCACACAAGAGGATGTGTGGATCAAGGGTTAAAGATAACCTTGATTAGTTTGACCATAGGTTAGACCAAGGCCAAATAGGTGAGGTGGCATCTAGGCTAGTCAAAGAGTAGACTAGATGAGGTGGCCATGAACCAGATTGGCCATGGTTAGATTGACCATGGGGTGGAGTTTGACCATAAAGTGAATTTTGACCATGGTAAAATTTAACCAAGGTTAAGCCATGATGGCGGTCATATGAGGACCTATAGTTAAGCATAAAAAGGGGCTTAAGTAGCCCAAGGGAGCTTGTCAATAGTGCTTTTCAACTTACCAAGTGTTTGGACATTATTTGTATGTTTCGATGAACCGACCAACTAATACCGATAACAGACATATTTTTTATATAATTATGTTATTTAATTAAATAAACAACTATTTTAACCAAAAAAAAAATATTTCTATAATTTTAACTCATTAATTTTCTTATAAAAGTAAACTGACATTATTAATTGTATATAATACATTTTATAATATTCATAGTTCAACTTGCATAAAATTTAAATAAATTTAATTTTTTTAATTACAATTTTTTTACCACCAACTTAGAGGACTAAGATGATGGCTTAAAATTGTCATCTTAGACCACCACAATGGTGGCATGTAGTTGTCGTATTTGAACCTAATAGGGTGGCTAAAACCATTGTCATACGTTTCTAGGATGGTAGTTAATAACAGCCCTAGGTTCTAAGACGATGGATAAAAACCATCATCTTATAGACCTAAAGACGACGGCTAAAAACTTCCATAATAGGAGACTAAGACGGTGGATAAGACAACGGTTAAAAAACATCGTTTTAGAACTTAACGGTATTTTTTTTAGGTGGTGTTTAATTGCAATTGTATAACATGGAATTTTTATGATAAGATGATGGTTAATAACCACCCTAGGTTCTTAGACAGTGGCTAAAAATCATCATCTTAGAGACATAAAATGATAGCTAAAAACCACCGTCGTAGGAGACTAAAACGGTGGATAAGATGATGGTTAAAAATCATCATCTTAGAACTTAAGAGGGCAATTTTTTGAGGTGGTTTTTAACCATTGTTGTATAACATGGAAATTTTATGATGCCCTCAAAGATAGCGGTTCGAAAACCACCCTTAAAGGTCTTTAACGATGGTTAATAACCACCATTAAAGCCCTTTTTTGTGAAGTGACAAGTTCATTCAACTAGTTTTTTGTTGCATCTCCATCATGTTTACCATTAAATTTTGAAATCACAACCTTCTTTAAGTTTGTGGCCAATTCCATGCTCACTTTGGCCCTACCAGTTCCAGCAGGCTCATTGGATCCTCCCTCTAGTCTGCCTATAGGTTCCCTACACCTGGTCAAGTCCTCTAATAGTTTTTTTTTATTGGGCCATATGAGATTTCTATTCTACCATTTCCTATTTTTTTGTTCCATATGGGTTTTTAATATTTGGAATACCTTTGCCAAATTTCCATCCTCCCTATTAGACTCACTTGGTGGAGGCTCATTTATTTGCTTCATTATTATTTCCTTTTGAGGACCTTCTTTTCTAACCCATGTTTGTGGTCCCTTTTGAGGTCTTATGGTGGTCTCTTCCTACTCATATTCTATGGCATTCCTCAAAGATCCACATTATAAAATGTGTGTCATTAAACCTGTGGTAAAAAAAGTAAGTTAATTGATTGATTTGTTTTTTTTTTAAATCATAAAGAGTCTTAAAACATTAGGATCTATTTTTCTCTAATAGCACATGCAACAACCCAAGTATACTCACATGTTTGTACCACCATTCATACAAACTCATTCAATGGACATGTTTTTTTTTTTACGATATGCTCACCCTATAATTAAAGTTTAAAGTATTTGGTTTAATGTTCACTTAATTCTACTTCACTTTTAAGTACGAGGTATATCATACCACTTTCGGGATTCGGGACTACTACAAATAGCCTCCCAAGTGGACAATATTGGTCAAATCGCATGAGTAGTGCCATTTTGTGGATCCAAATTATCTTATTTGACTTCCTTTTATTCTGGAATGAGGGTCGATCCACAACTAGAGTTATCCTCTAAGGCCCATAACACCTAGAGGATGGATGCATACTCTACCAATCTCTTAGCATGATGAACCTTTACCTAACTGGTCGACATGTTCAAGACTTGGTATGCAAGGGGTTAGCGTACATATGCCTAGTGTCTAGATGATTATCCTCTTTCCTAGAGTTATCTAAACCTATACCATTACCCTAACTCTGGTCTTAGTCTCAATTATCCATTATGACTCACAATAGTTTATCTCATACCAAACATCGTGGTAGATCTAGTGTATTTTTCATACTATCTCTCTACTAGTCAAATAATACAAGGACTTATCACTTGTACTCCCAGGCAATGACCTAGATGTGACGATCCATACGGCCTCTCATTACTACTTCTGACAAGGTCACTTATTCTAACCTATTTCGTCATAAAAATAGTCGTTCTCAAGTTGTTGTGGTTAGCACTCATAACCACCAATATTGGGTGTGTAGATTAGTCACCTTCCTTATGATCAAGATTATTTTTTTTTTAAAGAAGAAATATGGAAATTAGAGTTCCACTGTGATATTTTGAGTTAAGTGTGCTTCCTAATAAGATACTAGTTTTTAAGAGGTTCCTTCAAAAAAAACTCTAATAATTAAAGTAACTCTTTAATCCATGCTTCAAATGTCTAATATTAAAGAATGTTATTTAGTTTAAACAATGATATCTAATTAAGGTCTTCACCTATATATGATTCAAATAAACCAATTCTTATTTTTATATTAAATTTATCACCTACATTTTTCTTTTTGACCCTCCTACAATCACTTTATGTTTCACTATATGTTTCAATTGCTTCTAAAAGGGTATATCGAGGGATATGTAATATATATGTACTCTATGTTTCAGTAGTACTTTAGGTATCTAAAGTTGCCATTCAAGAATTTATATCAAGCTGCGTTATTCCAACAAGCTCCATTATTTGAGAATACACCTAAAGACAACAATGTTTTCTATTATATTGTTGTTTATCCTAATTTCAACCTTCCATTATTCTATTGGAATATCATATTTTCACTATTAACTCCATAAGAAAAAATGTGATATTAAAGTCTTGTCTTGGTTTAACCAATTACAAACTATCACACAAGCTATAGATATCCATGTGCTTCTCCTGTGGGAAGAACTTCAAATTCAAATCCCAAACTATGCAATTTTATTTACCACACTTATGTTACACGACAACAGAGTTATAAGCAAACTCAATTTACCCAACCCGGCTAAACAAACCATATAAATGCCTTAGTTTTTGTTCCTCATTATCTATGTGAGCACCCAAAATTTAACTGGGTTTTGTTGCAAGTATTTTATATGTTTTTAGTTTAATATATAGTACCAATCTTCCTTTCTGAGTTTTTAGTTCATATTCGAGATTGAGTTAACTTTTAAAAATTCTAGTTAAAATGTCACACACAAAATTCTAGTTTTATATTACCTTCACTTTATCAAATAGTTCAACATTTTTGGGTTCTACTTTACTGGCTGGAATTTAAAGTGAACAATCCAAGAAAAATGTTTTCACTATTTACTTGCATTAAGTCTTGGAGTTAGTTTTCTTTTAAAATGAATATCTCTAATAATCAAGAATACAAACTTTTCAATACTAAACCAAAATAATTTAAAGCCAAAACATATATTTTGAGCATATTTTTGTTCATCATTTATTGGTTTTTCCAAGAAAAATTGTTACAACATTCTTCCAACGAACTCAACAATAATCATAATTTTAAATTACAAGGTTTTATAGCAATTTTATACTTAGTTTCCCTTTCCATAAAATGAACCTAGACATTTTTTTTTTATTGAAAATTACAATAAGTACATAGTTTATAAAAATGGGGACCTGATTCTCTCCTCATGATATTTTTCATATTAATATATGCTCTAGTTTGAAGGTGGTTTCACCAGCTCTGGTAATAGACTTTGTTATACTCAAAATGTCTTTTCTCCATAGTTTAGGTGTTGGATATGACGAATCGTAGAAGATTTTCAAATTTTTAGAATTAGGGATCAAATACGATCCTCCATGCAATGATGCATATGCAACTACTACAAAAATGCAACTTCTCATGCCTTAACATTCACTTAGCCTTTGCAGTAGATCATCCCATCCATACAAAGTCGCTATTTGTTTAAGCCATACAATAAAAGTAACATCTTTTGTACAAGTGATCTACTCATCCAAATATAAATCTTTCGTTTGAATTTTTCAACATACACATTGTCCAATAGTTTTCCAGAGCACATAGATTCATAAACAATGAAATATAAATTCACTTATTCCAATTTCAATCACAATCATATAGATTATACTGTAGTGTCATAGAAATATCACAAAAGTTGGGGAAGACAATTATTTCAAAGGATATATCATATCCTCTTTATCATAGATAACATGCATAGTAAATGATTCGGTAATAAAACATCCATTGTGTCATTACGCAACATAGATTTGACAAACAACTTCAATCAATGAGTACAATACCATACATGCATATACAACAGAATAGAAAAAAGCAAGTATTTACGCAGACATTCCAAAACGTTATGCAAACAGCCATGAAAATAAGAAATATCCCGACGTGGAGTTTGGACGTTTGATGAAGTTTTATTTTATTACTATGAGCATGGTTGTGGGAGAAAAAATAATTCCCCTCGGGTTTCTTTCCTTAACTCATATGCTCCTGGTTTCCCCAAAACAAACAAATTTTTTTGAAAATGCATAATGGACAATCGAACAAGCAAGAACCCCCCTTTTATTTCTTCATGCCCAACCAAAAAACATAATAAGCGAGAAAATAATCATGACCCTTTTTCCTTCACTCCCTTCCTTTTCACTTAGGGACTGTGGAGGAGGTTTTTATTTTCAATCATGACACTTTAAGCACGGTTAAATCATCATCATGCCATTGAGCCGTTTGAACATAGTTACAAGCATAATAATTATATTATTATTTTTATTTCAATTTACAACTCTTTTGGTATAATTCTAATTTATTAATTCCTAAACAATTGCAAACTTTAAAACAAATATTTAAACCATTTTTTAATTCATCACACTAATTTATACCTCCAATTTTCCTTGTTTGACATCTTGAAGTCTTCATTTTCTAGAATAATTTGTCTCCCATATCTTAGCACTTTCATTGCCTTTGGAGGTATTCATCATCTTCAACAAACAACAAACATACATCAAAATAAAGCACACACAATGCAAATTATTCATGATGCCCTATATGATATGCAACTTATGTGAGCTTCCATGTACTCACGGACAAAATAATCACTTCCTTATTACCTTTTTTGTTGACCTTTTGTTGTTCGTTGAAGGCATATTCCTAGTTGTACATACACGACAACCATGAGTAGTACCACATTTTATAAAAAGGTACGCCTAAATCATGAATTCATCTACTATCAATGGTCATGTGAGGAGGGTCATTACACTTGCTCTCGGCTTGCACTCCATCCTAGCTTACAATTGCCTGTGTCTCTTCTTTTTCTTCGTGTTCCTTCACTTCAAAATTTTTTGGAAACAATGTTCCATGCATTCGTGGTAAATGTTTGAGGAATTGATGCACTTTGGATGAACCTATTGCTATTTTGCCATGATTGAATCCTGGCTTGCACTCCCTCTTAGTTTGCACTCCCTTTTGGTTTGCACTCTCTCATCTCTCACACTCTCTCCTAACTTTCACTCCCTCTTGGTTCATAATTGCCCTTGTCTCTTCTTTTTCCCAGTGTTCCTTGACTTCTATGGTTTTTTTGAAAATAATGTTCCACACATTCATGGCAAGGTTTTGAAGCATTGATGCACTTTTGGATGAACCTGTCGCTCTTCTACCATGAATGAATCTTGAATTGCACTCCCTCTTGGTTCACATTCCAGCTTGCACACTCACTTTCAACTCGTGCTTGTACTTGTTATTGCACTTACTCACAGCTTGCACTTGTACTTACTTTTGGTTATATTCACTCGCACTTGCTTTTGGTTGCACCTACTGACACTTGATGGTACACTTACTCCTAGATCACGCTCACACTTACTACTGTACTTACTCTTGGATCCCTCCTGTATTGAATGCTCGTCAAAATACCAAAATAGGTGTATGATATAGACAATATTTTTCTTTTAAAATAACCATATAAGGATTTCCTAAAAAATTTGAGAGATATAAAAATGTTTTTTTTTCTCTCATTGTAAGGTTAACATGTAAAAAATTATAAAATAATAAAAAAAATTAAATTAATTGCATAAAAATGTTTTTAAAGTATAAATTTTAACAATGTAAAGTGCATCATTTTAAAAACACTTATGTTTTTCTCCCTTAGCACTGATAGATAAATTAAACGTACTTATGCTTTTCTCCCTTGGCGCGGACTTATGCTTTTCTCCCTAAATTAAACGGACTTATGTTTTTCTCCCTTAGCACTGATAGTTTAAACGTTTTTATGTCACTTCATGCGTCACCACTTTGTCTCTTATAGTTTCTTTGTCAGCTCATATTTTCCTCCCAATTGTTTTTTTATAGTTTAAATTTTGCCATATCTATAATTCTTAATATTCTTAAAAAATATATAAATATTTTTATATATGATGCATTATAAAATAAAATAAAATATTTTAATGTAAAAGATTGAATAATAATAACTCAATTAAATATATTTTAATTAAATTATTAAATATTAAAATATTTCTTTCAATGTTCCTTTGACAGGTCAGCTCCTAATAAAATTAAGCTATAGATACAATCGACATAGACGCGTGTTCAAACGTGAATTTGAATTGTTTGGAATATGACGTCCTGCTGATCCTACCCGACAAAGTCAGGACTTGTGAGTTGTACGAATTGTAATCACTCGAATGTTTTTCAGCAGTGGGGCCACCGTCTTATACGCACGATCCCACCTCACCTCACCTTCTTTACAACTTACATCCGCCTAGACTTTAGACGGTGCACGTTCATTTTAAAATTTTGTTAGCATGGATCATTTAACATCCCCGTAGAATGTTTAATTTTGAGTAGCAGAAATCATATAATATTAAAAAATTACCTGTCTACATTCACACTTCTCAACTTTACTAATTCTACAGTTGCTGGGGAAGCTTCTGACCAACACCCAGGAGAATGAACACCAATAAATAGTAGAAATTGGTTTGTGAACATACCGCCACTGACAGGGACAGTGTGGTGGGTATTATTTCCCCTATAACTTTTAAAATCATTTTTCACGGTATGTCTGCTTTATCTGCCCGTCCAAAGCAAGACACACGTTGAATATAGTTGGCAGCTGTGGATGTATTACAAACGAGGTGCCTACCGCCATGTAAGAGCTATCGATAAATATGACCAAGCGTTATCCTAATGTTCATGCCAGCTTATTCAAAGAGAAGGGCAATCTTATTTTCAAAGGATGTTATAACATTCATACATAAGCAATTGACTTAGAGCTCGTTGTGATTGGGAAAGGCGAAATACTTCCATTGTTAGGTTCAATAGATAAAGAAATTAAGTCATCTCCCGTGCCTTGAAGCAAACAAAAATCAAGTAAGAGCATTAACGCCAACAATAACAAAAGTGTGACATTATAGAAAAAGAAAAACGCGCAGAGTAAATAATCATGTGTGAGTAAGCACTGTATCGTTTTCAAAAATTTTGACCTGTAATTTCTGTAACCACTACAGGAATATGACTAGATCCATTGAATGGCATCCCTCGGGATTTAATAATGAAAAAGCATATGATCAAAACCCTGAAAATGAACAAATTGGACAACTTGACCGCAGCTAAAGTATGCAGCGATTTCAATTTTTAGCTGGAAGACATCACAAGAGTTAAATCGTAATCAAATAAGTCACCGCTTAAGTCTTCTGACAATTTTAACCATTAAAATACTTAATTTAAAGTCAGGAGAGGAGAGAAGTTACATATTTTCACTTTGATCCTGATATGCTACAATATCTAAGCATATCATAATTTTATTTCAAAACACCCCTACGCCTTTTAATTTTTCACACCGACATGGAAACAATTTAATTTTAAAATAAGATCTGAAAAAGCTGTCTCCACGCGCTTTCTGTTACGGAAATGTCCTCCTTTCACACGATAGATGTCGTTACATAAATAAAGAATAAAGCCTTTACCTGACGTGCTCTATCAAGAAACTTCTACCAAGCCAACTCGGTACGCTCCGAAACCCTATAAATATCATTCCAGAGGTAAGCTTGTTATCCCATTGTTGAAAGCCTCGACGTCTGATAAAAGATGAACTCCATTTTCAACTTGTTGCTGGTTCTCATAGCAGCCTACATTTTGGCTGCGGCTCCATCATATGCCACATACCATACTGGTCCTCCTCCAAAGCCGTACGACTACAAGTCTCCTCCTCCTCCATTGCATTTCCCTTCTCCAGTTCCTAAGCCTTCACCCATAACTCCTCCACCG
This sequence comes from Wollemia nobilis, assembly GCA_028583015.1. Taxonomy (NCBI): domain Eukaryota; kingdom Viridiplantae; phylum Streptophyta; class Pinopsida; order Araucariales; family Araucariaceae; genus Wollemia; species Wollemia nobilis. The sequence goes on from JAQPPZ010003871.1 coordinate 76,413, forward strand.
GTAGGCAAGCCTCCGGTAGTAGAGAAGCCACCCCCTGTTCATATTAAACCTTCCCCAAAGCCATCACCACTTCCCGGGCCCCCGATTGTGCAGAAGCCGCCTCCAAAGCCAGTGTCTCCCCCTCATTACGTTTATAAATCCCCACCTCCACCTATTCCAAAAATTTCACCCCCAAAGCCAACTCCAACATTTCCTCCTCCTCACCACAAACCTTCACCAGTTTACACTCCACCCAAGCCATCCCATCCTCCTCATTCACCAGTTTACACTCCCCCCAAATCATCTCCTCCTCCACACCATGAGAAGCCATCAAAGCCCCCAACTCCATCCCCACCAGTATCATACACAAAACCTCACCCTCCTCCTGTGGTAACTCCTACCTATCCAAAACCAGTGCCAGTTTCTCCACCTCCACGCTCAAAATCTCCAGTGTACCCACCACTTGCACATCACTACTCTTACGAGTCCCCCCCTCCTCCACCTGCATACTAGCTGCAAAAATAGCTAATAAGATAGGTATGTTGTTCTCTACTGCATATTTAATCTGTGATGCGCCCTGCTGAATTGGTTTTACTACAGATGTTATCAAGCCTGATATATACTGCATTGCATAACATCATGGAATCTGTCATATCAAGTTTTTAATTTTTATCTCACATTTTTTTTCTTTAAATGTTGTCTTGCGTAACAAGAATTCTTCACTTGCAGCTTTTATTTAGATTATTCGCGATGGCAATCTGCGCTCTGGAAGTTCAAGTCTCCGACGACAAACGAAAATAAAAGAGCTGCATTCATGATTCAAAGGCTTGAGTACAATGTAATCAGATCTCCACGAATACTCACTTTGATACTTTGATTTTGTGGATGCTGCTGCAACTGAGCATTTTAGTATATTCAATATAATAAAATATATCTCGCTTTCTACCAAGCTTCTTGTTTCTCTGGACCCCATACCCATACTGCTTTTTAAGTAATTTACTGCTTTACTATATCTTCTTTCAATTCAAATTGTTAATAAAATCTCACAGAAGCCAAATATAAATTAAGTTCTCCAAATTTCTTTCCCATTGTACAAGATTTAGCTATTTGTTGAAGTTTTTTTCAGTCAGTTTTATATATCGGTGCTTGGGTCATCGATGTTAGGAGACACTTCTTAAAATTCACGGAAAGGCGTCGTCACATTTTCACCAATAATGGATCCAATAGGGAATCGAGTAGACTATTCAAATCATGTCTTAATAAATAAATAAAACAAAACAGAAAAGTGAGAGTCCACAACTATGTTTTTATTTTTAATATCTCACACAAGTTCGTTCAATAACATACACATTATATATCAAACCATCTCATATTTATTTGGTCTATTATCTATAAGAGAAGGCGCTTATATTGGTCTTCTTATATTGGTCTATTATCTAGAATAGAAGCGCTTATATTGTACTTGTACTCCCTTTTCACGTGTAGAATTGTAAGAAGGTTTCACTTTACACAATTATTTCTATGAATCAATGTTAAATACAATTTAAAAAATATTTATTTTAAAATTTTAATTATTTAGATTAACAGAGTTTAAAATATTAAATTATTAATGTTTAAATCAATGCTAAATATAATTTTAAAAATATTTATTTTAAAATTTTAATTAGTTAGGTTAACAAAGTTTAAAATATTAGATTAATAATGATGTCAATATAAACATCTTAATATACACATATTCTTTAAATTATTAAGTGCATAAGAATGAAAACTTAAAATTGATGGTGATAACCACATATTATGATGATTTACAATAAACTGTAATTTTAAAACCTCCATGGACAAATCTTAAGATTGATAGTTGTTATGAAATCTTATTATTTTATTTGGGAAAAAATTGAAGCATAACTTCTATATTGGTTGGTATACTTTCCTTTTCTTCATGTCAATGAAAAAAAAATGGTTTTGCTTATGTATATATGATGTCATAACTTAGGTATAACAAAGTCAAATTGAACTTTATAGATAATAATAGTTGTTTTACCCTTAGGCAGAATTAATACCAACTTTAAAACATTTTGATTTCGTTGATTTTCAATTGTTGTTCATATTTCAGGATTGTGTATATGTCACAAAAATTAAACTAATGTTCTCCATTATCTTTTGATGCCAAGGCCACACAAACAATACACATACTATCAATGTGCTACTTTTATTTTCTTGATCTTGATGCAAACATTATTCATCCATATTTGGACAACTACAACTAGGATAAGACGATGTGCTAACAAAATATTAGAAGAGGAATTCTAAAATTCACAAATCAATTAATATGGTCAAAGAGTTTTAAGAACATAAATATGAAATTAAATTAAGATAAAAACAAGGACAATCATTATTCTTAATATTATAGATTTTAGATGCAATGGGTTCATTGGAATATAAGGTGTTTAAAATATTAATATTTGGTTGATTGATATGTATAACTAAAAGAAGATATTACCCAAGTTTGTTATGTCAATCATCTAAAAATATAAATATGCCAATGTCATTCATGTAAATTTTGAGCTAGGAATTGAATTCACTAACTTCAACTATAATTGTCTTTCTTTAAACTATTACCACAACTTCTTGTGTATTTTATGTTAATTATTAAATTTTAATATAACTACTATTATACATGTTCATTGAGTATTAAAGAAGCATATTTGACCAAAATGGTCATCCCATATTAGATGGTATATTTTTTATTGGTTAAAAAAAAGCAACAAATAACACTCATTGTAGAAACCTTTTTAAGGTAGTGCTTTGCCTTTTTTTAATTGTAAAAAGAAGATATTGTATTTATAAAGAAATATAGGGTGTTGTTTTTCTATCTAATAAGATTATATACATAAATTTAAATTGCTTTTGGATATTTTATTTTATAAAAGGATGATTTTTTTATTCTTAAATACATTCAAATAAATATAATCTTATGGTTTCTAGAGGAAAATTATTTAAAACTTTAAAGTGTTTCATAATGTAAAATCAAGATATTACAATAAAAAGAAGAACAAACATCATTGTAACACTAATACTTAACTAAAAAAATATCAATCCATAAAAAAACTAAGATCCCACTATTGATCCTTAATGGAAATAAATTTTTTTCCCAAGCCCTCCTATTCTTATGGTTTTTGTCTTGATGCACTTACTTGATATGGTTATGGTAAGCTAACACAAAGGCACAAACAATGATAATTAATGGTAAGAAATGATACCATAGAGACTATATAGTAAGAATATAATTATTTTATTACATATACAAAATGACAAGCATATACAATGGTATTCCCTACATTACCGATAACAAGTGGATTCAACCCTCATATTAAGTATCCCCCTCCCTTAGATTCATCCAACAATATTATTCCATAGCATCATCTATACAATCCCTTAAACACATCCTATACACTGATGTAATCTTCCTCTAACTAGCTAGGATTTCTAGCCTACATTATTTGGTACCTTGCAATATTAATGCAAGGACTATGTAATTTGTTTAGTCTATAGTGTGAGTTTAATATTTAATTCTATAGTACATGTATGTTATTAATGTGAGTTATGTGTCATTAAAATAAGTGTGGAGTTATGTAGGTGAGGTGTCATGTTAGTAAGTTTGAGTTATGTGAGTTAAGTGTCATGTTTATAAGTGAGGAGTTATGAGTTATGTGCAATCTTGAGACTCTTTGTATTTATGTAAATATATGAGAAATATGAAGAGATAGATCTCTTGTGAGTATGAAGAGATAGATTCCTAGTAGAAGATGAGGTATTCCATCAATGGTAGTATCAATCAAATATTTTGAACCACCTGACCTCCAATCACTTCCCGGTTAGTCAATACATAGACAAAAGAAAGCATAACCCTAAAAGGTCTTTTAGATTTGAGAATTTTTTGCTTCAAATTGAAGACCTTCTAGATCTAATTCATCAATGGTGGCAACAAGGGAAACTACTCCATGGTACAAACCAATTCCAACTCCACTTACAACTCAAGAATGTAAGATAAAACTTGAAATATTAGAGCTGGCTCCAATGCACTGGCTTTCAAAAATAACGAGTAGAGATCACAATAGAAATGCAAGAGGTGACTATCAAAATTAGGGAAGGGGTGGTATCCAAAGAGCTTCTTTCTTAGGAGGAAGTCCTTTTAAAGAAATAAAATGAAATAGACCAAAAGGAAGAAGCTTATTGGAAACAAAGGGTAAGGTTAACATAGTTGTAAGAAGGAGAGCATAATACCAAATTCTTCCACTACTTTGTAACTACCCACAATCTTCATAATAGGTTGGATGCTCTTCAAGGTTCTAAACAAGACACTACCCTAAGTATGTAAAAAATAGCTAACAATTTCTTTAGTACTGTGTTTACTACAAATCCAAATTTATCTCCAACCCACTAGCAAGAGATCCTACATAATATCTTAGTTTTGGTATCCCAAAACCAAAATGAGGAACTTCTCAAGGAAACCACTATGAAGCAAGTCAAATCAACTATATTTAGTATGCAAACATGCAAATCACCTATACTGGATGGTCTTCCTATTGAATTCTTCAAAGTTTTTTGGGATATAATAGCAAAAGATGTTACAAAAGCATTAGAAGAGATTAGATCCAATGGTAAAATCCTCAGAGCCCTCAATCACACCCATCTAGCTTTGATTCCTAAAGGCAAAGACATTGAGAACATTGTAAAATTTTGTCCCATTGCTCTTTCCAATGTGATCTACAATATTCTCATGAAGTTAATGGTAGAAAGGCTTAAAAAAACCCTCCTAGCAATCATATATCCTGAACAAGGAGGATTTGTGCAAGGAAGATAGATTCTAAATGGCATCATCCTAGCTCAAAAATATTTCCACACCCTTATCAAGAAAGATAATAAATGAATGTTCCTAAAACTTGGTCCCTCCAAAGATTATGACAGGGTTAGTTGGGACTTCATGGTCAAGATCCTCAAGAAATTTGATTTCAAAGGAGAATGAATTTTGTGGGTGCTGGAATGTGTCTCACCATATTCCTTCTCAGTCCTCATCAATGGAGTTCCATCCCAATCCTTCCAAGCCTCTAGGGAGATCAAAAAATGAGACCCTATGTCACCATACTTGTTCATTATTTATACAAAAAGCTTAGGGAGATATATTAGATAGAAGAAGGCAGAGAAAATCATTACAAGAATAAGTATCAACCCTAGTCTAGATCTTACTCACTTGTAATTTGTGGATGATACCAAAATTTGGGGGGAGGTAACAATATAGGAATTAGTTAGTATAAGAAACCTCCTCGATTGTTATATAAAGGCCACTAGACAAAGCACTAAGGAAAGGAGCTCCTATCATTAATAAGAGCTTATTCTAGAGAATTGGATATGAGAGCAAAGACAAATTTTGGGAGGACTCTTTGGAATGCCACCCCCCATGGATGTCCAATATCCCCATCTAATTATCCTAAACTGGTATTCTACGAAAGAGGATGGGTCAATGTGGGCCACTACCACAAACCATTGAACAACCATTCCTTAGGACAACACCTATGACACCCTTTGGAGGAATGACCATGTGAAGGATGGGGGAAAAGAAGCTTGAACTAAAGGAAATATTAACCAGAAGAACTTGGGTGAAGAAAGAAAAACAAGATAAAATAGCCTAGGGTTTTGACACCCTTGGTATTTACTCAACCCAAGAGGATTATAGATCCATATCTTTTGCCCTCAATCCCCCAATCATTTCCCTTGGTCAAAGTTGTGGCAACCTAAAATCTAGATAAAGATCAATTGTTTCTCATGGAAAGTGGCCCACAATAGTATTCTAAATCAAAATAACCTATGTAAGAGAGGCTTTAGAGGTTTGAAATTATCCATAATGTGTAATATTGAAGAGGAAACAATCCCCACTTGCTCTTTACATGCCCATATGCCCAAATGATCTAGCACCAATGGTTTAAAACTTTCAAATAGCAGGGGACTTCACTCTCAACCATGGAATCCCTCTATAATTACTAGAAAGCCAAAAGATTAACATCCACAAAAATTAAATTTACCTAGGATCTAGATATTGGTTTTATATGGTGGCAACTATGGCTAGACACAAATAAAAGAACTTTTAGATAAGACTTGAAACCAATGGATAGAAACTGGAACACCTTAACAAGGAATCTAACATAATCCTAGAGGCAAAAATATTAAGAGAATTTCATATACTTGAAGAGGAGGAAGCAATATGAAACACTCTAAAGAGAGGAGCAACACAAGTGACTCATATCCAAGGTCAAATATATACCATATATAACAGGGAACCGAATAGAGATGATCAAACATGTTAGTACCTTCCACAAGGTCAAAAATATACCATAGATAATAGGGCACTAAATACGTTCCCTACGTTCCTCCCTTTGTTGAGGAACTGCTCCTGTTCCTCTTGCCAGTTGTGCTTGTCGCAATGGATGAGGTTCCCAGAAGATGCCAGCCCCGTGATCTCAAGCATGAGTTCTAAATTGACCTTCAAATGGACACCTTTGACACGGACCTCTCCTACATGCCAAGTTTCCATGAAATCCTTGGTGATTTCATCATCAGTACCCTGGAATTTACTGAGGAATGGAATGAGCTCGAGGGCTTTCATAAACACTTTTTCCTCTTCGGACAGAGAGGAGATCTCTGGTTTGACATAGGGCACAACCATGGAGAGAGCAAAGGGAATTATGGGAAAATGGCGCTGAGTTGGCTGCTGTAGAGGATAGGGATGTATGCAACCAAGGGCCTGACAAGGGTATGAGAAGATGGTTCTATGTGGGGCGTCAACAGGATATTTAAGGATCGTTTGCCTACCTAGAGCAGAGGACATCAATCCGAAAGCTTCGCATGCATGGGAACTTATGAACGTGAGGTTGCAAAAAAAAAATGTTGGATCTGGAGGGGTTTGTGCGACCATCTGAGGTGGCACCGATTTGGTGAAGGTAGAGGTTGCCAGTTCTCGAGGAGCAACTGCCACCGCAAACCCTCGCTCACCCAACATGTGATTGGTTTTTGCCTGCATCGCTTTGTGTAGACACCAAAACAGCACCAATCCGATTATGTGACTGCAAACACTGATCGCTTTGACAAACACAGCCCCCAGGGCAGCCCTCAGAGGTTAAACAATGGTCTTAACCACTTTCATAGCAATTTTGTAAGGTCAAGAAGCAATTTGGCACACTTGGACACTTTGCCCAATATTCGTCTCACCCAGGGACGAATTCAAAATAGAATTCGTCCCACCCCAGGATGAATTCTGAATCCGTCCCTGGGTGGGACGAATTCTAAGCTTAACGGGCAAAAAGACAAATGGTGCCAAGTGGCAGCCCAGAACAGTCAGTTAAGGACTCCTGCCTTGCACGCGTGTGTAGGTGGACAGAGGGGCCGTTAGAAGACTGTCACAAAAGGCATTTATCAAAGCTCAAGTCAACGGAGGACTCCCCTCCCTCATGGGAAGACAAGACTGCCACATGGCGCCTATGGCCAACACATGGCATTTGTGCTTCCCTCCCAAAAGAGACCCCATGGGTCTATAAAAGGTGGGACTTTTCTCACCCAAAACATACAGGTTGAAGGAGTTTTCAAGCAACGAAGTGCTGCCGAATTGAAGACCCACTTGCATCCCCTTTGGTTCACCTTCCCACATCCACCAATCTCTTTTGCAAGGGAGGTTGTTGGGTGGCCTTTGGAAGCTCGAACCTTACCCAAATCCAACGCATGGACACCTGAACCAACCAATTCGCCGACCCCCCAATCCTAAGAGGTTTTGGGCCCATCCCTGGTGGATTGGCTCCAAAATCGAGGGCCAACGGTGGGAGGCCCACTTGGGCACCCCCGCACCTCCCAAGTCCTATTTTTAGTTTTTGAGCATTTTAGATTATTTTTTAGATTGCATTTTGTGTTATTAGGTTTGATTAATCCATAGCTGCAATTTTGTAACTTTTGGTCAGATTCTAGTATGTTTTGTATTGCTTTGTCGTTTCGCTAACTTGTAGGTGTCAAGGTCAAATTACCGAGGGTGGAGGCCAAATTGGGAAAATCCGACCATCTGGGTCGTCCCAAAATGGCCCCAATTACATAACCCCCCTGTTTGCAGGCGTTTTGCAGGTCTCGGGATCCGACATTGGAGCAGCAGCAGGTCGGTTTCTTCAACACAGAAGAATTCGTCCCACCCAGGGACGAATTGCAGTCAGAATTCGTCCTGCCCAGGGACGAATTCCAGTTGAAGGTGGATTGGCCAGCTGCCTCAGTGGCAGTGGCCTTCTGGTAACTTTTCTTACCTTTTGTCAAGTTTTGAAGCCATTTGGACTCACTGTAATTACTGTTTCAGGCAAATATTTACATGCATATTTCGTTAGTTTTAGAGAGCAAACGCTTTTCATTTGCGGCAGATGCTACTGACATCTTGGTTGTTTCTTTGTTCGTAGGAGAAGCAGCGGAGGTGAAGAACTCATCGACATCAGCGGCGACATCATCTTGGCCCGCCCATTGCAATCGTGGGCACGCGGAAAGAGGAATCATTCAGTGATTGTAATCAAACTCTATTTGCGCTCCTAGCCCCTGAAAAGGGAGGAGACGTCATTGTAACAGAGATCAAGGGATATTAATGAAAGGGCTGTGTTTTCTCTATTTGCTTGTGTCTCTTCCAATGTGTTTCTTTTCCATTTCATGCAATTTACATTTCTAGGACTTAAGCGTACTTAATTTTGAATGCAATCGCACTTAGTGTTTCCTTTGCCCGAAATCTCGTGCTTTCAGTGGCGATCACGGTGGGACCCTGTTCCCTGGTTTTTAAAATCACAGAAACTGATTAAAATTTTTGTGTTTTGTGCTTGACAGGTACATTTTTTTTTGTTGCAGACTGCTATTCGTCTCTGACAGGGACGAATTCTTTTCTAAAATTCGTCTGACCCTGGGACGAATTCAAATTCGTCTCTGGGAGGGACGAATTCTGTTCTGCAATTCGTCTCCCAGAGGGACGAATTCCTGCCTGTGGATTTTCAGAGCAGAAATTCAGAAGCAACTGGAGCAGGTAGAGAAGAGGTAGGGATTTTTATCATCTCTGTTAAATTTTTTGTTTCTATTTCTGTTTCTTTAATTGTTTTCATTTAATCTTGCATTGCATAAGGAAAAGTCATGTATGCTTGTTTCATTTTTGTTGAATAAAACGAATCCCACACACATCACGAAACAATTTTAAACCAAGGAGCTGGTCGTAAGACCCCAGCCCTTGATCAAGACCATTGGTGGATTTCATCACCACCTTGGCTTGATTTGCATCCATTTCCCGATTGTCAACTAGTTGTTAGGCGTAAATCTTGATGAAGACAGATCGAGTGTCGCTGGGGTGATTCCCATGCGCGCGAGGATAAGTTTTCTATGGTAGGTGCCATTAACGGGACAATCCCCCTTCCGTACCGCCTACGTACCATGTACCTTCTGCTCTCACGTACCTATAGTCTCCCTCTCGTAAGGGCGGGTATATAGAGAGGTTGGTATATCGGCCTGGTTGGTATATTGAAGGGGCTACCATTTTGGGAGTTATATGAGCCGTCATAATGCATTTAAACGTTCTTCAAAACCTACAAAAACAAAACAAAACATCAAAATGCACTAAACTAGTTTAGGACACACCATTTAATCCTTAAAAGAGATAATCACGGTTTGCGTATGCGTGTGTTCATTTTTGCTTAGTGTAGACAAAAAAAAAAAATCATCATAAACAAAAAGATAAAAACTTACGCATTTTGTCACTTGTTCCAAAAAGCTCCAAGGATTCCCGTAATCGCTTGGTCACTCCAAAATGCCCCAAAGGTGTCCATGAACCCTTTGGTCAACCCAAAATCACCCCAAATGTGCCCATAAGTGATGCAGGACCATCCAACAAAAAATGGGAAATCTTGTATTTTTCCCTAAATTTTAGTGCATCTTGTCGGGGCCATAACTTCTCAACCGTAGCTCCGTTTGACACGAAATTTTACAGGGAGTTGGTTGGGAGAATTTTAAACAAATATAACTCCTTAGAGTTGTATTTCCCCAGAAATCTAGTTTTCGGGGCCAAATTCCATCATCTAGTGCCCCGAAATTAGGTTTTAAAATTGCGTGCCCATTTTTTTGCACTTTTTGAGCTGTTCGGATGTCAATATCTCCTAATGTATTTAGAGATAGGACTTGAAACTTCATTCTTGTCTTATCTACTATAAGAGGGATGTGCACACCAATTTTGGGCCCCATCTGACTCATTTTCAATTTTAGGGTTTTTTTTAGAGACATCGTCATGGTGCTCACCCGTAGCCAAGCCCAATCACGGGCGGAGGCTGTGGGGAATGTCCCAGGAGGCACGAGTCACCTCCATTACAATCCCGAGGATTTGGTCATACCGCCTTATAGGTCTAACCTACAAAAGAATCCAATTCAGAATCCTCGGTGGGGTATGCCTATTCAAAGCAGCCCCTTTCGGGAAGATGCCTTACATGTAGACCTTGACATAAATAGAGAATCACCTCTTGAAGTTAGGCATGAGTGGCCACCATGCGATGAAGCGCTAAACAGGCACACCGTCCATTTGGAGGGGCAACGTGGATATGGCGTCCCTTCTTTACCTATCATCAGAACAGAGAGACCAAATCCGGAGCGCAGGGCTCCTTACATAGGGCGACCTAACTCCGCCCACCCCATTTACACCCGTGAAAGGGAGTATGAGGAAAGCCATCGCATTCCTCGAGGGCAACAAACAATGCGGGAACCTTGCATTTCCGCACCAGCAGGATATCATGATCACCCCTTGAGGCCAGAACCTCGAGCACATACCGCCTACCTCGATAGAGGGAAGCGACCCCTTGAGATTTTAGAGCATCAAAACCGAGGTAAACCCATAGGAGGAACATTTGAACCTTCTGAAAAAAATAGGGTAGATCAAATTGACCCGGTTGTCGCCAGATATACCACCCGTCAAGCCCAAATCATGCGGCTTAAACAAAGTCAGCAAGAGATAGAGTATCAATACCGCTTGGATAAAGAACGCATGCAACGCGAAGCGGATGAGTTACGCTATGAAATACCTGAGAGGGGGCCAACCCCTCGCATCCAAAGAGCTGAAAAATATGAGAGGCATAATCCGTTGGTGCAAGACAGGTCTCCACGACCTCGTCAAGCTCTGCCTCCAAGACCTCATAGATTCGAGAGGGAGGCAACTCCCCGAAACAATGATGGGTACCTTCAAGCAAGAGCTTGATCAGGGTCATAGGTTTCACCCAGAGACTCCTCAAGAATTTTATGAGGAGTATGAACCAGAAGAGGAATATGTTGAAACTCCCCATCAAGGCAGGAAGGATGCCATTCGGCCACCCCTCCATAGGCCTCCAGTTTACCGTAACTTGCAACAAGAGCGAACAAGAGAGGAAGAAATAAAATCTTTCGATGCATACCAAGCGCTATTGGAGCGTTTGGAGTCCGTGGAGACAAAAGCTGTTGGGCATCAAAAACCCACATTACGTCTACTCCGCAATAATCCGGTGCATCCCTCAGTGCCTACACCTCTTTACCCCGAACACTTCAAGTTGCCTCAATTGGCAGTTTTTAAAGGTGAAGAGGACGCACAGGAACACGTTACACGATTTCTAAGCCAATGCTTCGGCATCCAAGATAATGACGCATTATTGCTTAGAACATTCATAACCACATTCGTAGGCCCTGCCTCGGATTGGTTCACACAACTGCCCAAACACAACATAAGCAGCTTAGATCAGCTAGTAGATGCGTTTCTTGAACGTTTCGCCTTCAACACAAGGAAGAAGGCATCACTTAGTGATCTTGCTAGCCTTAAACAATTTGAGGAGGAAACAATGGCAGCGTACGGGAACCGATGGAGAGCTTTGCTTTCTAAGTTACCCTACCGTCCTCCCATGTCGGACCTCACGCAAATGTTCGCAAAAAGTTGCTTAAAATCAATCTCTGGTCTATTGTTACTACGACAATACGACAACTTAGAAGAAGCTTTGGCGCAAGCCAGAGTCATAGAAGAGATTAAGATAGGCGAAGGCGCAATTGCCAAGCCTAAGAAGAAAGAGTGGAATAAAACCACTAAAACTGGGACAACGCAACCACAACACGCTGCGATCAACCAAGTTGCGATAAATGTTCCCGCGCTCGTGCAAGAAACGCAGCCTCAAAAGGCTAACTACCGAGCTAGTGCCTCCCGCTTACGAAAGAGATAACGGAAGACGGGAGCGATGATCAGCAGCGTCGCCCTAGGCGACAATTCACCCCGTATGCGGAGTCTAGGGACTCCTTATTTGACCGCTTGTCAGCGGCAAATTTAGTTACTCTGCCAGAAATCCAAATTTTTGACCCTAACATTCCCAAGCCTAGGGGGTATAGGGAGGAATTGTATTGCAGATTCCATAGGCGCAGAGGACATGACCTAAATGGGTGCTGGAAATTCAAAGAACTAGTCCAGGATTTGATCGACAACCGAACATTGGTCGTGGACAACCCCATCGCACCAAACAACCAACAAATGGGGGTATTCAAGGACCCCTTGCCTGCCCACGAGGCACAGACAAAACCGCTCCAGATTAACGAGGTGCGACAAGATCTTCCCGCGCAAGGATTTGTGGGAATGATTAGCATTGTAACAAGGAACAGAAAATACCCAGCAGTTGCCCCCGAGGTAGCTGCGAGGGAAGTTCCGTCGACATCGCAGCCTCAACAACGCCCAACGCAGTTACCTCCGCCTAGACCTGAGGTCACGATACGAACCAAACTCACGCAGAGTTTGCGGACCACGTCGGCTAGGCTGTCCATCTACGAGCTTATTCAACAATCAGCTCCCCATAGAGAAGCTCTTATGGACATTTTAAAAGCCATTGAAGTACAACCCCACGAAGCAAATTCTTTCAACGCCTTCGTGGGACATGTGAAACAATGTACGGAGCCTGTCATCACATTCAGAGAAGATGAGGTCAAAACGATATCAAATGACATGCCGGATCCACCCCTGCACGTTATCGCGTGGGTCAACGAGATCCCGTACAAGAGAGTGCTGATAGATACTGGCTCGTCCAGTAACATCATAACCACTGCAGCCTTGAAGCATTTGAAGCTGCCAGCCTCTCACATCACCGCTTCCACGTACACACTATGAGCTTTTAACGATGCAATTTGCTCGACAGTCGGCATGGTTGTTCTGCCTATACAGGTAGGACAAAAGTCAATACCCACACTGTGCCATGTGTTGGAAGGCGAAATGGCTTATAATATACTTCTAGGGCGGCCTTGGATCAGGGACATGAAGTGTGTCCCCTCGATCGCACACCAGTGCTTGAAGTATGCCTATGAAGGGCAAATACATGTAGTCCCAATGGACTTAGAGCCCTTCAAGTATTGCAATGCGGTACAATTCATACCTCAATCGACCCTCCCATCAATGCATTTGGATTTTCAATTAAATCCATCTAAACAAGGTCCAATACCGCAAGTACCACCGGTGGCCAACAAGGCAAAATCCCAACCAGGTGAGACTTCATCACCTACTCCTTCATCATCAACGCCACCTATCGTGGCCCAACAGAAGGACAAGGGAAAGCAAATCATGGAAGAGGTTAAGCCTCTAGAAGAGGGGTTGCCCACGATTTCAACGATATCAACAGAGGAAACACCCAACATAACACAAACCAAGATTCCTGAACCACCAAACATGGAATGGACTCAGGAAGGACTACCGTTTCCTCCCACCCAATCATCAACAATCACTGTTGAAATGGCCAGTACGGGCCTGGGGGAATACTTAGTGCAAAATGTTGTGGCAACCCCCACATTGGAGTCAGTACAAGACATGGGAAGACCTCGCCTTCCCATTGGAACAATCGTCCCTCTAGGCTACCCACCGAACCAGAAAAATTTTGTGTATGGGGGCCTTGATCATGGTCTTGAACCATGCCAACAAAAGGAAACAGACGAAGAACCTTTTGTGGAAAACATCAATTATCTGTCAAACCCAGAATTTGCCCTAAAATATCTCGACCAATGCAATTGGCATGGATACGGGCTAGGCAGATATGAGCAAGGGATGCGGATCCTTTGCCAACCAAGATATCAGATGCCATATGACAAGTCAGGGGTAGGGTTCAACCATCCCTTGCCATTAGACATCTTGGTTGAAAATATGCAAGGCCTAGAAATAGGCAACAAGGGGGGATTGGCATTGGGTCCTTATGCCAATCCAAATACAGAATACACATTGGGAGACTACCTCCCATGGTCAACAAACACCCCTGGAAACAACAATAATCCCTCTTCTTTGCTAGAGAGAGGTGAAAGTTCAGAGATTAATCCTCAAAGAGAACATCAACGGCTGCCAGACATCTTTCTGAAACTGTTCCCCTTAGAGGTTCCAGATGAAATAACACAGTCTCAAGAGAATCAGGTCCCTCCACTAAGAGTGGAACAACCGCAATGGGACCAGATTAATTCACTGGAATAGGAAGAGTCCTCAACGATGCAAGCAACAGATGCTGAAGAGGATGAACAATTTTGGATCTATGAAAGCGATTCAGAAGATGAAACTGAAATGGACTATCTCAGACATGCGCGACGACATCACCGCGCTCTAACTCATGAAGATCTAATGGGACAGATGGGCATACTATTGGGGCATGAATGGCATGTAGACCCAGCGAGGTGGGACCAAGTGTTGGATCCATGGCTCCAAATTCAAGATGAGCATCGTCCACCTCGAGATCCCATCATGACAAGCAGTGCCGAGGGAAGACCCCGCCCTCCTTTTCACAAAATTTGCACCTAGGGAAGATCCATTCGTGCCCATACCTCCAGAGCCAGATCCAGAGCGCAAAGACCATCAAGCTAGGGGTACCTCTATCCCCTTGAAGAACCATAATCCAAACCCAAAAAGCTCCAAGGATTATCGCAATCACTTGGTCACCCCAAAAGCTCCAAGGATTATCGCAATCACTTGGTCAAAACCCAAAAGCTCCAAGGATTATCGCAATCTCTTGGTCAACCCCAAAAGCTCCAAGGATTATCGTAATCTCTTGGTCAACCCAAAAAGCTCCAAGGATTATCGCAATCTCTTGGTCACCCAAAAAGCTCCAAGGATTATCGCAATCTCTTGGTCAACCCAAAAAGCTCCAAGGATTATCGCAATCTCTTGGTCACCCAAAAAACAAAAGCTCCAAGGATTATCGCAATCTCTTGGTCAACCCCAAAAGCTCCAAGGATTATCGCAATCTCTTGGTCACACCCAAAAGCTCCAAGGATTATCGCAATCTCTTGGTCAACCCAAAAAGCTCCAAGGATTATCGCAATCTCTTGGTCACCCAAAAACTCCAAGGATTATCACAATCTCTTGGTCACCGTCAAAAAGCTCCAAGGATTATCGCAATCTCTTGGTCACCCAAAAAGCTCCAAGGATTATCGCAATCTCTTGGTCAACCAAAAAGCTCCAAGGATTATCGCAATCTCTTGGTCAACCCAAAAAGCTCCAAGGATTATCGCAATCTCTTGGTCACCCAAAAAGCTCCAAGGATTATCGCAATCTCTTGGTCAACCCAAAAAGCTCCAACGATTATCGCAATCGCTTGGTCAAAAAAATCAAGAAATTCAAAAAAACAAAACAACAAAAATCATCAAAAACAACAAAGATTTGCATCTCAATTCTAGGCATACTCAAATTCATCAAAAAAATCATATTCTCGCACCTCATCTTCACCTTCACCAAAAACAATCCATCAAAATTACAAAAATACATAGCTGCATTAAGCATTGCATCCATACATTGCATATTTGTAGTCATATAGGTCAAAGGCACCATAGGCTGCAATAGCTCTAATAGTCCATCTTGTTCCGCATTGTCTCATGTTACAAAAACAACAAAAACACCAAGCATAACTTTTACCACACTACAGTCAGTGGTCTGGGAATGTACCAAGAGTTTCGATGATTCAGTCATCATTTTCCTCTTTAGCCATGTAGTGTATCAAGTCGAACAGATTTTACGAAGGTAGAGTCATACTTGAAATACACCTTGTTACGTAACATCCCAACACAAATCAAAACACTAAAAATTCCCAAATTGTGTGAACGAAAGACGAAACCTGCAAAATAATCTAGGTCACCAAAAGCGAAACGGTTATCTTGCTCATCCCCCTGTGCGAATGACCCCTAGAATGCTGAGAGTTGGCAAAAGGACAAGCATCCTCCCTACCCAATTCCCTAAGAATCCCTAAAGTTCTCAATAGTTGCAAAAAACAAAAAAGTTGCAAAATGTCAAAACTCCAAATTTGACAAAATACAGTGCACACATCAAAAGGCACAAACAACAGTGATTTTCGTCACTCCATATCCCCAATCCCTTGCTCGAAAGAAAAACAAATCAAAATAAACAGTGATCTCATCACTACAATGAGCAAGTATCCCAATACAATTGAAGAAAAGAAGGGAGTTGACCTTGAATCCCTGGAACTCTCAAGCATTCTATAGGTCATAAGGCAAGCTTCAGTACCAATTTGGTTGATAGCCTATCGGTAATGGAAGTAAACCTCCCGCATGACGATATATCTGTCACATTAACTTGCGTACAGATCAATGTTTGCATGTGGATGAGCTAGCTTATGGCATCCTGGATTACACCGCAGATTAATCTTAGTACATACAACAAAGGAATTCGTGGAGCTAATTAGGTGATCCTCAGTACGAGGTTCGGTTGAAAGCCCATCCGGCACTCGGTGGTATCCTAAAAAATACCACTAAATGAACTCAATTGCACACACAGGGATGTGAAATAACTTGGTCAAAAACAAGTCCGATTCATACCTTGGTCAAAAAGTCTTGTAAGATAAAGTACAGTCATGGATGGTGAGTTAAAACTGATCGAATCTCAAAAAACCTTACATTCTTTCCAAAACCATCTGCGCTACTTATCATCTTTATGATACCATCAGAAAATACAAAAAGAAAAACCATGTAAATAAAGAGCTTCTTAAACGATTATGGTGCAATCATCACAAATGTCATTCATCCATTTCACCTCGCATATCACATAGACATCAAAAACATATACATTTATCATAACAGTTGCATTCATCAAAATAAATAAACATGCATAACAAAAAAATCACATCATCACATGTACAAAACTAAAAATAAAACCCGGTATATATATATATCGTCAAAAATATGCCCGCAGGCTACAAAACCGGCCCTCAGACCCCGCAAGCATATCCAAAAACCCAACCTAAGGCGTCGACCACCATGATCACGCAGGATCGGTGCGACGGGAACTACCCCCGTGGTGTGGGTCCTACGGGACCCTGCAGGGCGGCTACTGCTATCCCCCGCATCATGCCTGCTACCACCCCCCTCATCTAACCGCTCGCGACGAGATGATGTTGATTGCTCGATCAAACTATCCCTCGTCCGTCGAGAAGATCTACTGATCGAGGGCTCAGGAAGCCGCCCGCCAAGGCGGATGACCTCCCTCTCCAAGTCTATCCGGTATGGACACCACTCTGCCTCTCATCGATGATAGATAGACAATGCATCATCGCGCTGCGCCAAAACTCTATCCCGCTCTGCCAACTGAGCCCGTAGAAGATCCCTCTCCAGATCCCGCATCCACAGCAGCTCTGTAAGTCGTGCAACCTCAACGCCTACATCCGACCCCACCTCCTCTGTATCTGCCGGACGCATAGGACTCGCGGGGATAGTAGCCTGCTCAGGCTCCCACTGTGCCCCCACATCCTGCATGTCCGGCCGCTCCGGAACACCCAAGCCCACATCCTCATCTCCCACATCCACCATGTCTGCATCATCCAATGGCCCCCCCCAATCACCCCCTGCTGCCTCAGCATCCTCCACTGCCGCCTCGCGCCTCCAAGTGGCCCCTCTCCTCTCCAGCGTCGTAATACCCACCACGAGTCATACTCAGTGGTAGTACCGACGTCATCCACATCCGAGACCTCAATCACCGCATCCGACTCCTCGCCCAATGGCACGGTGACCGGTGGCTCCAGATCCCTCTCATCTCCCCAACGCCGATAGCCTACGGGCTCACCAGGCAACCCCTGGCGCACCCCAAACTATCGTGTAACCTAGCGGTACGAAAAGAACTCATGCTCCGTCCCGTGCCGCCCAGTCAACCATCGCTCCCTCCGTACCCGTCGGAGCCACTCTCCAGCCTCAGGCTAGGCTGGACAGTCCCGATAGGGATGCCAAAACACCTCCCCTGGAGTGAGCCGAGAAAAGGCATCAATGTAGTGCTCAACGGCACCTGCCCATCACCGACTCTGCCTCGCTCCGTAGACCGTCGCCACAAAGCTGCATAACCAATCTCCTCATCCTCCATCGCCGCCCGAGTCGTCCACGATAACCCAATAGGCCTCTCAACAGCTATGTGCTGCCAACCCCAGCACTGCAACAAAAAACTGCAACTGACACCCTTCCGCTGTCGACAGCGGACCCCATACAGCTCACCGTAAAGTTGTGCCAACAAAGTCTGTCCCCATCTTAGAATCAACGGTGCCTCTATCGGGCACTCGCCAACTCGCCACACCAAATCCAAGCAGGTTCCACGGGAACCTCGCGCCTGACGAATCAGGGAGAAGAATGTTAGAAATGAGGCCCATCAAGAATGCGTTCCTCACTCCTAACACCGCCCTCTCCTTCCACCAGCTAACCAAAATCCCGCCAGACTGGCAATCCGCCTCGGCTATCTCCACTGGGTTTGCTACACCCAGCTCCCCCCCATGCCCAAAACATCTCGTAAGTATAGCAGTCCGCTGATCAAACGGAGATGTCCTAATAGGCAGAATATCTATCGAAATCCGAAGCAACCGATAGACGTCCTCAAGAGTCACAGTCATCTCCCCTATCGGGAGATGGAAAGTATTGGTCCGCGGATCCCAAAGCTTGATCAGGGCCATCAGATAGGCCTGATCCGAAACCACAGGCTCAATTCGAGCCACCTGCTTGAGCCCAAGGGCATCAAGCCATTCCCAATCATCATCGGTCAATGCCAACCGCGCCTCAGTAAATGCAGCGGGTACACGGTACCGGCTCCTAACAACCTGCAAGCACAAAAAAAAAAAAATAAATAAATAAATAAATATATATAACAGATCAAATTTTCAGTTCTAGGGTTTCTAACCTTAACTGTTAAACAAAAACATCACAAAAAAAAAAAAAAATCTTAAAGTTTTGAAAAGCGTCAACACAAAAACAATGCATTAAGTTAAAGCAAAATAAACCCTAGGGTCACTTACAGGTCTCGCCTCGGCTCCGCCGCTCAAACCAGTTTGTGCACTCATGATGGCAGAGAGAATTCCAGCAGCGCTTCGCTTCGCAGAATTACCTCCTCCTCCCAGAGCTCCAAAATCGCAAGAAAAAAAAATGACACAAATGAGCCCAAAATCAAGTTTTGGCCATTAAATAGGCCTATTGCGCTGGAATTCATCCTTGACTGGGATGAGCACTCTGATCAGCGCTTGTCCCACCCAGGGACGAATTCTCCAGCTGGAATTCGTCCCACCCAGGGACGAATTCAGGCCAGCACAAAAAAAAATCAACAAAAATGACTAAAAATGCACTAAAACAAACAATAAAATTGCCTGACAGGATTGCAAATGCACCTGACAACATGGGCATACAAAATCGACATCGGGGTCACAAATTATCACTATCCTACTCCCTAAGAAGGCTACCATAGCCGGACCGCTCCACGGGAAGACATATTTTTGACAATTTAATCCCAAAATGGTGTCACAAAAAACAACAAAAAAGAACACAAAACAAACAAAAACATTGCGCACACAAGGTCTGCACAACCTCTTGGCATAGCAAAATTGATGCGGGGTTGCATTGCACATCCTACTCCCGAAGAAGGCTACCATAGCCGGACCGCTCCACGGGAGGACGGATTCCGACAATTCAATCACCAAATGGTGTCACAAAAACAACAAAAACAATACAAAATTCAACAAAAACACAACAAAAACATTGCCGGACATAAGTGCTCTTGCACTTAACCTCTAGGCAAAGAAAATCGATGTCGAGGTCCAAATTATCGCTCTCCTACTTCCCCAAGAAGGCTACAATAGCCGGACCACTCCACGGGAAGTTAGGTTTTCGATGATTTCACCTCATTACGGCATCACCAAAAGGGTTAACACCCACCAAAAACAGGTCCAAATGTTGGAAAAATTGCACACGCTTAACGGTAAACCCTCTAAAGGCACCCTTGCACAAGTCATCTTGGGTCAAGCGACTCGTCGCTTCTCTCACGAAGGTCATTCCCTCATCGATTCGTCGCTTGAGGGGGTAGTCACACTTAGTCACCAACCAACAATCACACACCCAATTAAG
The DNA here is from genome assembly GCA_028583015.1 of Wollemia nobilis. NCBI lineage: Eukaryota > Viridiplantae > Streptophyta > Pinopsida > Araucariales > Araucariaceae > Wollemia > Wollemia nobilis. The sequence goes on from JAQPPZ010003871.1 coordinate 96,822, forward strand.
GAAAACGACATGCATTCAAAGAATCATTGACAAAGAAAATCACGCTCCTGCTTGGGGCAGTAAACAAGCAACAATCAAATCAATCAAACACTTGGCATTTCGTGAATCATGAACACAAGGTTCCCCCTGAGGATAAAAACGCCCTTCACTTGTTCATGATTGATCAATGTCCGAGTTCAAGTCACACCTCACGAAAATAGGTTAATACTTGAAATCAAATTCCTTAGCTCGTCAGAAGCAAGGATTCAAGAATGCATGCCCTTTCCATACTTGGGGCATCAAAAGTTGGTTAGGTTACCAAGAAACCCTAATCATTAGTGCTTTGGTTATCTATTTTTGCTCAAGACTTGCGTCACCCACAGCGCTTCCCAAAAAGGGGCATCCGTAGACACCAAAATAGCACCAATCCGATTATGTGACTGCAAACATTGATCGCTTTGACAAACACAGCCCCAGGCAGCCCTCAGAGGTTAAACAAGTGGTCTTAACCACTTTCATAGCAATTTTGTAAGGTCAAGAAGCAATTTGGCACACTTGGACACTTTGCCCAGTATTCGTCTCACCCAGGGACGAATTCAAAATAGAATCCGTCCCACCCCAGATCGAATTCTGAATTCGTCCCTGGGTGGGACAAATTCTAAGCTTAACGGGCAAAAAGACAAATGGTGCCAAGTGGCAGCCCAGAACAGTCAGTTAAGGACTCCTGCCTTGCACGCGTGTGTAGGTGGACAGAGGGGTCGTTAGAAGACTGTCACAAAAGGCATTTATCAAAGCTCAAGTCAATGGAGGACTCCCCTCCCTCATGGGAAGACAAGACTGCCACATGGCGCCTATGGCCAACACATGGCATTTGTGCTTCCCTCCCAAAAGAGACCCCATGGGTCTATAAAAGGTGGGACTTTTCTCACCCAAAATATAAAAGTTGAAGGAGTTTTCAAGCAACGAAGTGCTGCCGAATTGAAGACCCACTTGCATCCCCTTTGGTTCACCTTCCCACATCCACCAATCTCTTTTGCAAGGGAGGTTGTTGGGTGGCCTTTGGAAGCTCGAACCTTACCCAAATCCAACGCATGGACACCTGAACCAACCAATTCGCCGACCCCCAATCCTAAGAGGTTTTGGGCCCATCCCTAGTGGATTGGCTCCAAAATCAAGTGCCAACGGTGGGAGGCCCACTTGGGCACCCCCGCACCTCCCAAGTCCTATTTTTAGTTTTTGAGCATTTTAGATCATTTTCAGATTGCATTTTGTGTTATTAGGTTTGATTAATCCATAGCTGCAATTTTGTAACTTTTGGTCAGATTTTAGTATGTTTTGTATTGCTTTGTCGTTTCGCTAACTTGCAGGTGTCAAGGTCAAATTCCCGAGGGTGGAGGCCAAATTGGGAAAATCCGACCATCTGGGTCGTCCCAAAATGGCCCCAATTACATAACCCCCATGTTTTTAGGCGTTTTGTAGGTCTCGGGATCCGACATTGGAGCAGCAGTAGGTCGGTTTTCCCAACACAGAAGAATTCGTCCCACCCAGGGACGAATTGCAGTCAGAATTCGTCCTGCCCAGGGACGAATTCCAGTTGAAGGTAGATTGGTCGGCTGTCTCAGTGGCAGTGGCCTTCTGGTAACTTTTCTTACCTTCTGTCAAGTTTTGAAGCCATTTGGACTCACTGTAATTACTGTTTCAGGCAAATATTTACATGCATATTTCGTTAGTTTTAGAGAGCAAACGCTTTTCATTTGCGATAGATGCTACTGACATCTTGGTTGTTTCTTTGTTCACAGGAGAAGCAGCGGAGGTGAAGAACTCATCGACATCAGCGGCGGCATCATCTTGGCCCGCCCATTGCAATCGTGGGCACGCGAAAAGAGGAATCATTCAGTGATTGTAATCAAACTCTATTTGCGCTCCTAGCCCCTGAAAAGGGAGGAGATGCCATTGTAACAGAGATCAAGGGATATTAATGAAAGGGATGTGTTTTCTCTATTTTCTTGTGTCTCTTCCAATGTGTTTCTTTTCCATTTCATGCAATTTACATTTCTAGGACTTAAGCGTACTTAATTTTGAATGCAATCGCACTTAGTGTTTCCTTTGCCCGGAATCTTGTGCTTTCACTTTGGTTTAGGAGGCTTTGCCTAGGGAACACGCACTTCTAGCGAGGCATTCAGAGATTAGGCCCATGGTAGCAATGGATGGAGGCTAATGATTCGATTTTGATAAGGCAAAAGGAGGCTCGATTGGCTAGAAGAAATTGACTAACGTGGTCTTGCTTGAGGATCTGACACGGGTCATTAAACCTTTTTTTGGTCTGACGCTGCCATGTCAGAGATATCTTATGGGATCTCGTGATCCCAAATGGTGAGATTGCAGGAGGAGGATCCTCTGTTGGCTAGGTGGTCAGACAGTGAATTCCCTTCCCTGAAGATGTGTTGGCACCCATGGGTCTTTCTTCGGAGGATTCTTCGGGCTTCCTGGATGGTGTTGAAAACCCGCCATGTAGGGGTCTCAGCCTTAGTCAAATAATTGATGATGTTCATGGAGTCGCCTTCTATGATGATTGCCCGAGGATCCTCCTCGATGAGAACTAGTCCTCTCCATAGGGGTCTGGCTTCTGTAACATGATTGGTCTGATGACCCAAATCATTAGAGAAAGTAAGTAAAACCACTCCTTGATGGTCTCGGATAGCACCTCCAGCACCCGTCACTCTAGGGTTTCCTTTGGACGTCCCGTCAAAATTTAGCTTGATCCAATCATGGGGGGAGGATTCCACTGAGTAAGATCCTGAGGGTGAGTCAAGGAGGTTTCCATGGAGGGTCTGCTCGAGATATTGAGAAAATTGATGATAAGGCCTTCCCAGGATGTCGAAAGAGGACTGGAGCAGTGAATGAGGTCAACATTCTCGAAAGCGAAGGCAAGGGCTCTAGTGGCGACCGAGGGAGGATCCCGGATAGAAGTCCCAAAGACTCTGCTATTACGCTCAAGCCAGACTTTCCAGACCAAGTGGTGAAGGCATATGTCCCAGAGGAACCGGAGCTTATGGTTAAGAAAAGGTTGGGGCCATTGGAGGAAATATTTGCACAAGGACTTGGGGGGAGCCCATTGGATATGAAAGGTAGAGAGGATGAAGCTAAACACATTCGAGGTGAAGTCGTAATGGAGGAAGAGGTGATCAATGGATTCCCAATTGGCTTGGCACATGAAGCATCTGTTAGGAAGGGGAATGCCTCTTTTAATGAGGTTCTTAGTGGTAAGAGCTTTGTTTTGGAAGGCTAGCCAAGAAAAGAAAGCAATTTTTGGGATGAGGTGCTTTTTCTAGACAATGTGGGAGGACGATACAGGGTGAGGGGTGATAAGGGAGTAAGAAGACTTGACAGTGAAAAAGCCCTTGTCCAACCTAGCCCAGGTGGGTTTATCAGCCCTTCCCTCAGAGGGAATAGTGGTCACTTGAAGCATGAGGTTAAGGGAAGAAATCTCAGGGCTGCTGCCACAGAGGATCCTCCATCGGGGTTGGCCACCCTCCCATTCAATGAAATTAGACACCTTCCTTCCCCTGCTTGTATCAAAAATCATTTGTAGCCCTAAAAGATCTGCCCTGTCACCCAGGGATTCATCCGTTAGCCATCTGTCGCTCCAAAATTCAATGCTGCGTCCATCCCCGAGAATCCATCGGAGACCTTTTTGAACTAGCATTTTGGTGTGGATCACTGCTTTCCAAAATGCTAAGCCATTGGGGTGATTGACTGAGTCAAGGAAGGAGCGGTTGCCCATATATTTATTTGACACCAATTGGATCCACTTAGCTTGGTATTTAGAGATGATCCTCCAAGCATGTTTGCCCAATAAAGCTAAATTCATTTTTGATAGTTTTTTGTAGCCAAGGCCCCCCAGCTGTTTACTTTTGCAGATTGTTTCCAATGCCACTAGGGGAATCCTGGATTTGTCTTCGGATCCCAACCATAGGAATATTTTCTGGATGTGTTCAATTTGTTTGCAAAATGACTTGGGGAGTGTGAAAACTAACATGAAGTAAATGGGAATGCTTTGGAGGGTGGATCTTGAGAGGGTGGCCTTTGCCACTTGGGGCAGAAGTTTACCTTTCCAAGCTGCTAGCTTTCACTGAAATATTTCCAGGACATTGTTCCACATGCTCTATTTCGATCTTCCCCAGAATAAAGGAAGCCCCAAATAGGAGGATGGGATGGATCCTACAGAGCAACCAAGAATCCACCCAATTTTGGCCTGGCGCTCAGGGTGTGTGCACAAAGAAGAGCTTACTTTTGGAGAAGTTAACCTGCTGCCCTGTCGCTTTTTCATAGAGGGAAAGAATGTGCTTGATGGTTCTAGCTTGGATGACAAACGCTTGTGTTGAGAGGATGGTGTCATTGACGAATTGCTGATGAGTGATGGGAGTGGAGTTGGATACCACTTGGATGCCTGTAATTTTCCCTGCCACTCTGGCCACTGACAGGGATCTACCGAGGGATTCTGCCAGAATGATGAACAAAAGAGGGGATAGAGGATCCCCTTGGCGGAGGCCTCTAACGCTAGGGAAGAAACCAGTGGGGGACCCATTGACTAGTATCGAAAACCATGCAGAGGAGAAGCAATTGTGGATCAGCTGGACCCACTTGGGATGGAAACCGAATTTCAGAAGAACATCTTGGAGAAAATCCCAATCAACACGATCGAAAGCTTTAGTCATGTCAAGCTTGAGGAGGCATGATTTTTTTCTTTGAAAACTGAATGAAGGGTTTCATGAAACGTAATGACTCCATCCAAAATGTTCTTGCCTTTGACCAAGCTTCCTTGACAAGGGTCAATGATGGAGGGGAGGATGAGCTTCATTCTAGACGTCATTGCTTTGGTTAGAATTTTATACAGGACATTGCACAGGCTTATGGGACGGAAGTCTGCCATGGATCGGTAATCTGGGGATTTGGGAATCAACGCAATGAAGGTAGAGTTGATAGCCCAAGGAATGGGTCGGGATTGCAGATCCGGATAGTTGCACAAATATCCGATCCTACAATCTCCAAGAAAGCTTCGTAGAAATGGGGTGGGAACCAGTCTGGCCCAGGGGCTTTATTGGGTTGCATGGAGAGCACCACGTCCCTGATTTCCTCATCCAAAAAGGGTTTGAGGAGGAAGGAATTGACCTCTCGGGAAACCAGGCTAGGAATGTTTCCCAGGAGAGCAGATTTGGCCCGAGCAGAGCTTTTTGGGGGGGATCCTAGGAGGTTTTGGAAGAAGGTGAAGACCTCAAATCTGATTTCGTAGATATCTTCAGTATTTGATCCATCACTACGATTGATCTTGCTAATCTTGTTGGATCCCCTGTGCCTCATTATTGAAGCATGGAAAAACTTGGTGTTAGAGTCTCCTTCTTTGATCCATAGTTCCCTGGATTTTTGTCTCTAGAAGGTTTCCTCCCTGGCCAGGATGTTATTAAATTCGGTAAGAAGGTTCATTTCCTCTTCCCTGACTGCAGCCCCAGAGTCTCCTACTTCAATTCTCCTCTCAATGGCCTGGAGCTAATCTAAAAGTGACTTCTTGCGGATAAAAATGTTGCCAAAAACTTCTTTGTTCCAAATCCGCAATTTGTCTTTGGTGAACTTGAGCTTCTGTGTCACCCAAAAGATAGGTGATCCCCTGACTTGTTGATTCCACCACTGGCCCACCTCCCCTCGAATTTCCTTGTGATTGAGCCGCATGGATTCAAACCGAAAGGGGGTTCGAAAGGAAGGGGGTTTACCCACCTCAAGGAGGATGGGATTGTGGTCCGATCCTATTTTGGTTAGTGCTGAGAGGGACGCATCACCAAAAAATGGAATGGCTTCCTGGGAAATCAGGAACCTATCCAGTTTGACCTGGATCAGTCCGCCTCCAATTCTTCTATTGCTCCAAGTGTAGAGTGTTCCTTTGAGTGGAATGTCAATAAGTTCGTTAGTATCAACAAAGTCCCTAAAATATTTAGTGGTGTGATGGGTGACAGCCAATCCTCCTTTTTTCTCTATTGGGAATAGAGGGCTGTTGAAATCCCATCCAAAAATCCACGGGATGGTGCTAAAGGATTCCCTCATCAGGGTGAGAGTCTTCCAGAAGTCAGCTCTCTCTAGGGGAGAGTTTGGAGTGTACAGGTTGGACATGATCTAAGACCGATTACTAGAAATGCAATGAAAAATAATATTGATAACTTTTTTGGAGGATAGAAGTCTACCTTCCACTTGAGACGGATCCCATAGGCACATCAGTCCTTCGTAGGATCCTTGGGCAGGACTGTACAGGGCTTCACTGTGACACCAGATGATCCTGGTGGCTTTTTTGGAGGAGCTCTCGTCACTTTTGGTTTCTTGCATGATGAAGATAGAGGGTTTAGATTCCTTTCAAATATTAGCAGCAATTCTTAGCTTGGTTGCACTATTGAGACATCTCACGTTCCAGGAGAGGATCTTCATCTAGTAGATTTGTGAGGTTTTTTGCCTCCCTTCGCCTGCTGGAAGGGGGGTTTGGAGCCTTTGGAATCTTCCTTCAGGGGATCGATGATGTCAGTGAATAAGGTCCGTTGGGAACCATTTTCTATGTCATCTTCGGTTGCTCTGATTCGTTGGTCATTGGTAGAAGGTCACCCTCTCTTTTTCTCACTTTTGATGTCCATAGCCTGTGTCTTGCTCCTAGTGTTCTTTGGGCTATAATTCCTAGATAGAAATTGAGGGGGTTGGCAGTTCTCGATTTCCTAGAGGATGGGGGGTGGGGAGTCTTCATTAGCTACTGCAACCTCGAGAGGATTTATGGGATGTCCGATGGTGGTGGCGAGGATAAGGATCACTTCTTGGGGATGGGGGTTTTCAGATGGTATTCCTTCTTGACCCACATCTCCATTACCTTGGATTTATGGGAAAGCTTTAGGGGGATCCTCTCTTTGGATTGATGATTCACCATATTGCCTGGATCCATTTGTTTTTCTGCCTCTTCTGCCTGAAACATGCGAGGTGTATTTCATGGCCCGAGTTTGGGGGCATTGGTGATTCAAATGGCCTTGAGTGTTGCAGATGGAGCAAAAGGAAGGTTTGTTTTCATATTCAAGAGGTTGTTTTTTTAAAAGGGTCGAATCTTTGAAGAGATTAATAAAGGAGGGAAGTTCAGTTTCAAGGTTGGCATTCACACAAATACGTGCATGGACCATTCGGGAGCGTACCTTGGTGGAGGAATCTACAACGATGAGTTCGCCAATGGTGCGGGAAATTCCTCTTAGGATGTCCTCATGCCAGCATTGGAAAGGCAAGTTCGAAAGGCGAACCCAGATAGGCGCCACATTGATGTTCTGAGTTTGAGGGTCGAAATCCTCTCCCCATCTGCGGATGAATAGGCTCCGTCTCCCCAGGAACCAGGGTCCACCAAAAAGGATGTTGCAGGAATCTTCTGCATTATTCAACCTGATCGCAAAAAACCCTCGGGATAGGGCCACTATTTGCATGCTGCCACTAGTTCGCCATTTGCCACAGGCCCATTTTTGGATCGTCTCCATGTTTGGTCTGCCCCCAATAAACTTGCCAATGAGGGTGAACTTTTCCTGATCGATGTAACTGTTCAACAAGCTGTCTAGGATCACCAGATTAGAACCGGATGGGATCAGGGGTTGAGATGGGGTCGGGGAGGTTGACTCCTTTGAGACCGCCTGGGCGTACGAGCCCTGGAAAGGTGGAAAAACACCTTTGTCGAGGGGTTTTTCTTGACGGGGAGGAATTTCTCCTTCCTCTGGAGGATCGAACTCTAGACCGCCTGAGCCAGAGTCTTGGAAGGCGGATCCTTGAGTTGGGCTTCCAAGCCTTCTTCCGCTCTCCGTTGCTCTCCCGCTCTCCACTGCCCTCTGTCGACCATTTTTTTATTTTTGTTTTACTTTGGACTTGGTTAAAAAAAAAAAAATATTCCCTTTCAATGTATTTTGAGTCCCATTAATAAAATTTTAACCTTTTTCATTCAAAAAAACTACAACTTTTTGAACATAATTATTACCATTAATAAACAACATAATTATTATTTTAATTTTTTTATAATTTATATTTTTCCATGTCTATAATTCTTAATGTTAAAAAATCAATTACATACTTTTATATATAATGCATTATACAATGAAATAAAAACAAATTAATATAAAACATTGAATAATAATAAAATTTAATTAAATATATATTTTAACTAATCTATCAACGACTCTTTCAATTTTCCTTTAACCGGTGGACATCTAACAATTTAAGCTATAATAGATACAATCGACATAGAAGTGTGTTAAAAACTGAATTTGAATGGATTGGAATGCGACGTCCTGCTGATCCTACCCGACAATGTCAGGACTTGTGAGTCATACGAATTGTGATCGCTCGAATGATTTTCAGGAGTGGCCGCCCCCTATGGAATCGGGCCACCGTCTTATACCCACAATCCCCACCTTCTTTACAACTTACACCGGCCTAGACTTTGGACCGTGCACATTGATTTTAAAATTTTGTTAGCATGGATCATATAACACACCCTTCCTATAAACTTAAATTTTTTATATTTTTTTTTGTAGTGGTTTGTTTGGTTAATTACAAAGAAAAGATCTAAGTTTTATAATATACTTTTGATATAATTTAAATATTTAATTTTTAAGAGTTAGGTGAATTGGTAGTTAGACACTTACAAAGAAGATACTTAGATTGAAACATTGGGAGCATGTCTATTGAAAATGTAGTAGTTTAATTTGAATCTTTTGAGTGTTCTACGATGATAGTATGAATACTGATGATCCCCTTGCTACATGTAACAAATAACGAGGTGGCATAGGCTTGTTGGGAGCAGCCCTTGTGATTTGAACCCTCCACTTGGCAGTTATTAAAAATGATGTGAATTGATAGTTGTCTATCTAGTCATTAAAAATGATGTGAATTGATAGTTGTCTATCTAGTCAGACACTTACAAAAAAGATACCTAGGTTCAAACGTTGGGGGTGTGTCTATTGCAAAGGTAGTAGTATGAATATTTTGAGTGCGCGCACGCCACACTGATGATGATGGTATGAATATTGAGATACCGGTGGTCCCCTTGTTAAGTGTCAACAATAATGAGATAGCATAGGCTTTTTGGGAGCAGCCCCTATAATTTAAACCCTCCACTTGATAGTTACTAAAAATAATGTGAATGTAACCAACTCCTCTATGTATTTAAAAAAAAAAAACCTAAATGTTAGGTAGATGGAGAATGCTTGTTTAGACTTGATAATATAGGTGTGTAGAATAGTCTCAAAGGTTGGGTGGATTGGTAAGGTTTGGCACTTATCAAGAGGAGATCCAGGTTCAAACTTCGAAGGCAAGCTTTTCTTGGGGCAAAGGTAGTAGATTGTCCACTTCTTTGAAAGCATGCCAACCCAATCAAAAGTCATGTGTGGTATTCTTTTATGTATAAAAAATAATAATTAATATTAAGTAAAATAAAATATAATATAATAGGTAAAGAATGTTTGATTTTAAATAGTAAAAAAAATAAGAAACGTTAATAAACAAAAATATAGGTATGTAGAATGTTGTATCTCAAGTCAAATAGGATATGATACAATAGGTATAGGATGTTTGATTTTGAGTATAATACATCCTACGATACTTATGTAGGATGTTTGACCTAGAGTAAAATACATCATCATATAATATAAAAAAATATCTGTCTGCGTACACACTTTTCAACTTGATACTAATTCCACATGGCCATAGGCAACATTTCCTCGGGACCCTCTAACCAACACCCAGGAAAATGAACATCCAAAAAATAATAGAAAATGGCTAGTGAACATACCGCCACCGACGGGGAGAGTGTGGTGGGTATTATTTCCCAAAGCAAGACACACGTTGAATATACTTGGCAGCTGTCCATGTATTACAAACGAGGTGCCTACCACCATGTAGAAGCTATCGATAAATATCACCAAGCGTTATCCTAATGTTCATGCCAGCTTATTCAAAGTGAAGGGCAATCTTATTTTCAGAGGAGGTTATAAAATTCCTGAACAAGCAATTGACTTAGGGCTGGTTGTGATTGGGAAAGGCGAAATATTTCCATTGTTAGGTTCAATAGATAAAGAGATCAGGTCACGTCTAAAAAACAAAAATCAGGTAGTCTAGAGCATTAATGACACCGATAACAAAAACATAATATTATAGACAAACGAAAGCGCGCAGAGTAAACCGGGAACGCCGGGAAGTTTGATGGAAGATTGGTAAAGCAAGCACTGTATCGTTTTCAAAACTTTTGACCTAAAATTGCTGTATCCACTACAGTAATACGACTAGATCCATTGTATCGCATCCCTCATGATTTAATTAATTAAAAAGCATATGATCAAAACCCTGACAAAGAAATTTACGACTGTTAGGAAGCGACAAACTTGTTGAAAGATTTGCCATGAGAATAATCTTTTAATCGAACACCAAATGCTGGCCATTTTCTTCGCAAACAAAGTTGGCATGTGATTCCGCCAATAGAAAATATAGAAAGAAATGAAAACTTGATAAGCTGAACATGGAAACGTTTCTCAGAGTCTCAAGTGGCTCGTACATGAACAAATTGCACAACTTGACCAAAGCTAAAGTAAGAAGACATCCACAAGAGTTGAATCGTAATAAATAAGTCACCGCTTGCGTCTTCTGACAATTTTAACCATTAAAATACTTAATTTAAAGTCAAGAGGGGAAAGAAGTTACATATTTTCACTTCAGTTGGAACTCAAATGTTTTAATAATTTCGCTTTGATCATGATATGCTACAATATCTACGCATATCATATTTTAGTTGAAATCACCTCAACACCTTTTAATTTTTACACCGACATGGAAACAATTTCATTTTTAAATGAGATCTAAAAAAGCTGTCCCCACGCGCTTTCTGTTACGGAAATGTCCTCCTTTCACACGATAGATGCCATTACATAAATAAAGCCTTTACCTGACGTGCTTTGTCACGAAACTTCTACCAAGCCAACTCGGTAACGCTGCGAATCCCTATAAATATCATTCCCTAGGTAAGCTTGTTATCCCATTTTTGAAAGGTTCGACGTCTCAGAAAATGAACTCCATTTCCAACTTGTTGCTGGTTCTCATTGTAGCCGACATTTTGGCTGCGGCTCCATCATATGCCACATACTATATGTTGAGTGGTGTTTTCACACTGTTGTGAAAGTACACTCTCTTTTAAGATTTGGGTTCCAAATTCTTTTTTTCAAAGAAGTTAAACAAACAACTTTTCCAAGGTCTCCGTTATATTAGCATTTGCATATGTGTATTAGTAATCTTAAATAAAGATATTCACTTTAAATGCTTGTAACACTTAAGTGATTGCAAGTAATTGTAAACAAGGGCCAATGTTCGTTTATTTTACCATGAAATTTTAGTGATTGTTCATTGAACCAAAATAGAGCAAATGTGGGTTGGCCCTCATACGACCACGATGCAGTGCTCAAAATGGAAATTTGTGAAGATGCCATAAAACATAACTCCTTCAATGAAATTGGAATTTTCATGAAGGGAATGTCATCATAGGTTCATGAGTGCAAAGCAAAACTGAAAAAATGAAATTTGACCTTAAAATGAAATTTTTTTATTTTCGGATTTTTAAAAATCTACAGTAAAACAACAACTACGATGAATTTTAAAAATATTGAACAACTCCGAAAATGAAATTTCAAATTGCGTATTAGAAGTATGAAGTATAACCTACGCAATGGTTAAATTATTTTTGGATTTTGAAGTTTTTTTTAAATGTTTATTTTAATGCCTGAAAATAAAAAAAAATTAAAATTTCTAGAAAATAAAATGCATAAAATGGAACACAAGATACATTCAGTTTGATGCTATCCTATTCTAACAAAACCGAAGATATGAGGTTTTCATGCATGCAACCTCACCTATTGGACCTGCAAAACAAGCACAATCCGGATAAGCTAAGTGCTGGCTCCTAGGGTTTTTTAATGAGGTTTTCAGATTTAAACATTCGCATGAAGCAACCAAGAAAACTTGCATAAATTCCATTTACAAGCCTAAAATCTGAAAATGGGAAAAATAGACATTGAATCTTACATGCAGAAAATGACTCCTTTCTTGTCCATAAGATGCAACTTTCTAAAATTTTCTGTATTAAAAACTTGTTATTTTACAATAACAGAAATTTCTGGTTTTCCCAAACTAGTCAATGGAAGAAAAATAGCCCAAAAAGGTCTAGAATGACCCTCTTGCCTTCAAATCTGTAACTCTGCTCGTGGCAGTTTCCGACCCCTTCTGGCCTCTTTGAATGACATATTTAAACTTCTGAACAAATTGTTTCTCCTTCCATGACGGTTCGTTTCATTTTCCAATGGTTGTTCGTTTCACCTTCCCTAACTGTTCGTTTCATTTTCCAATGGTTGTTCGTTTCACCTTCCCTTATGCAATGCATGTGCTTTGGTTTCCATTTTGTGGCCCTTTGCTGCGAAAATGTAACATGTCGCGATATCGCAACACTTTTCTTCTTTTGGCCGTGATAATGCAAC